>QFEL01004174.1:0-22718 GCA_003316195.1 Neoboletus brunneissimus
CACCCTACCCTTTCTCGTGGACCAAGGGTCTGCTCGACGGGATAGAATCCTTTGACGTCGAGCTCACACGGCTCAACGAAGATGGCCTCTTCTACGTCGCTCAAAACGGTAAGCCATCGGCTCTCAACCCAAACGCGGCTCGATTCCGTCCCCCTCTCCAGATTGACTGACTGATTTATTTCTAGTACCCGCGACGTATAACACGCTCAACATTCTCCTTCAAGACGTCCCAGATGGCGACGACTACTTTCTCCTCTGCCTCAACTCGACACATGGTGTCGTTTACGCCATCTCCGACCGGTTCACCGTCACGAATTCGTCATCGTCACAGTCGAATCCTAGCCCTGATGCATCGGTCCCGACAGTGACCGTTTCTGGAGCTCCCAATCCTCTGCAACATTTTGCCTCCACCCTCGGGCCAGCTGTGAATGGTGCAAGTAGTCTCATCCCTAGCGGTCTGTCAAACGCGAGAGCCCTTGGCTTTGGAGGCATCCTCGCGCTCTGCGCTGCATTCTTGGGTGGGGTCATGACAGTCTGTTGACAAGCTAGACGTAGATATAGTCCTTCTTTCTTCCTTGTTTTCAATTTCATTTTAATTGGACAATCTAACGAATGTATTTGGACCGTCTTGCTTCATCGTTGGCCTGCCTTTGTACATCGTGCATCGCCTCACTCTTTATACCCGTCTACTAATATCTCGTTCGGTGATTCAAAAGAATACATGCTTTACACGTGAATTGACAACTTTACTGCAAAACTATCATTTGCATCTCGGCTGCTCGTCGGGATGTCGTACTACGAGGGGGGGGGCGATGGTGAGGAATCGGATACCTTTCATTGGTCGAAACGTGCCACCGTCGGACTCTATGTGGGAGTCCAGGGAGGAAAGAAAGCTCAGAGTCTGCCAAGCAAAGTTGCGCCAGGCCGTACTCATCCACAGGGTTTCCTCAGTGGCGTCCACATGCCACTCATTTTTTTCGCCGTATGCTGTAGCGGCAAGCTATAGGGGATAAACGAAAAAAAGGAGTCATGTCACCCAGCCCGCATCTGTTCACATAGCCTCGACCCCTGCCTGTCAGACCTGGAGCTTCCAGACCACCCCCCCTTCGGCGCTGATCGATCATCAACAGCCTGCCGCCGCATCCCACAAAAAACAATGTTTGACGAAAAGAGAGAGGGGTAAAGGAAATCAAACCGAGGTTCATTACCTTGTCCGAGGCGCCTCGACTGGCAACCGTCTCAGATCTGTATCCGTCGATGACGTTTGAAACGGGCTCGGTCGCGAAAATGAATAAAAATGTTCCATGCTTCCCTCGCGAGCTCGACCTTTGCGTGCGTCCCTTGGTCTGGCGTGATTCCGCAAGGGGGTAAACAGGACCCGGATCAAATGAGACCGAACGTCGAGCCCGATAGGCCCATCCAGGCTTTTCGATCTAGGGGGAAAGGGGGATCACACTTGGCAGGTTCGTAACCCGACGGGAGTGGCAAGGAACATGCAAGAATATACCCCTTATCTGTGAATCTCAACCCTATCTGCCTGAACGTTCGATCGCGGACTGTGAAAGAGAGTGATCTGAATGCAGGCGTAAATGAGTTGGAAAAGAGAAAGAAAAAAAAGGGGGAGACCCTTTGGTTGCTGAGCTAGTCCACTCCGCGGATGGGCTACCCTGAAAAAGCGTAAAGCCTGTCAATCGCGGTCGGGTGCATCGCATGGGCCCCCTGAGACTCGGGCCCCGACCGGCTTTCTGTCTGGTTGCGAGTTGGCCGACGAACGTGTTCGGATGGAGAAATCGAGGAACGCCGTCAGCGTGCTGAATGCCCACCGAGCATATCAAATGAAAGATAAGCATGCAGTCTGTTATATATATATATATAACAGAGCAACGCGGGTGCAAAACACGAGCATGGTGGGACAACCTGTGCAGTGTGCTACCGTCCAGAATGCCACCTTATCGTGCGTGTGAAGACTTGGGAAGGGAAGCCTCTGCAATCGTGGAGATACCCACATGGTTGTAGATTTGATCAGACATGCGGCCAATGATGCCGTAGCAGAACGTATCTATGATGCGGCGGCCCGACATGTTGACGTGACAGGTGGGGGGTTCCAAAGCATCCAGGTTAAACGGGCCAGAAGCATTCAGCGCACACTTGGGGGCGGGGGCCTTGACAGAAGGAGGTAACTCGCTCATTACTTCTGATCTTCGCAGTACGCAGATGAAGTACGGCATGACAAGAGGTAACAACAGCCAGCGCACCACGGATTTTGCCGGACTCTTGGGAATATTATGGTCCTTGGCTGTGCTGAACTCGGCAGTTCCGCGTCGACTCCGACTCGATATCACGCAGCGAGTTCATACCAACGATCTTGGTGACGCGCTATGGTTAGTCCGTTCGAATATGGACAAACTTAACCTTGTACGTGCCTGCATGCGCATCAACGTGCCGCGTGTACGACATGGCATTCCCCCTTCTGCACCTGTGATTACCGATTTATCCAATAATGTTTGCTGCTGAGCATCCACATGGCGTCGCAGACGTGTGCGCACAAGTGGGGCGCTGACAAGGGGGAACGGCCTTCCTTGTGCTCCCTTTGGCACGTTTCAACGGAACCCGCGCTGATTGTGAGTTAACATAGAGCGTGAGTTGGAATTTCGTCAGCCGCCCGTGGGCGGGTTGGGGCGTGATGCTTTGTCTCCCGATTTCGTTGCCAATCCAACATGCTGCCATGGTGAAGGGGTCATCTATTTTTTTTCTCTCTTGCTTGGCAGACATCAGCGGGCATGAGAAGACTTGAAATGGCTATCGTGGCGCTCGAGGCGACTAACCTGAGATGAGTAGAAATTAAAAGGTTCAATCGCCACTCACAATCCACAGTGGTCCACCAGCCAGATAGCTCACCTAGGTGCGGTCCGCAGTTTCAGCATTTCCAGAAAAGAAAAAAAGCATGTTTGCCTGGGCGAGGGAGCAATAAGACCACATGTGGTCAGGTGCTCTGATGCGGATTACCAGATCATCAGTGGTTCCATAAATCGATATTCTTGAACGCCATGGCGCGGTGTGGCGGACCGCGGACTTTGATGACTATCACGGCCAACAATGTGCATTATGATGGTCATGCAAGGGGATTGCGTAGCCGTAGGTGTCCAATGATTGATGCATCCGCGTCATGCGATGATCCAAACGTTCATCCCCGCCGCAATAACTTAAATATTGTCAGCACCTGTCAGTAAATAATCATCACCAATCCGTTCTGGTTGCGATGACCGCGGGGCTTAGGTCTGGAGCCAGACGTGTTACGTACCACGACCGCAGAGCGCTGGCACTGGCAAAGGAGAGAGTTATGTCAATAGTAGCACCATGTCGGTCTGCACCGAGTACATCATGTCTGCTTCCCCAAGAGGAGGTGGTGGCTCAGTGCTTAGTCATCATCGCTCAACCCCGGGCACTGACTCGGAGCGACACCGAGTTTCTCCAACCCCACTTCCTCCGTTTTTCTACCCCTCTGAACATGGTTTCAGCGCATACCAGCCACGAAGGTTCACAAGAACCAGCCCCAATAACGCCAGGAGGGACGTATTCGATACAAGTGAGTCCAACATTTTTTTTTCCACACCCCCCAAGGCCACGCAAGCAAAACCCCACCGTATTGTTTGCTGACTCATCACAATGATGGACACTGGCAGATGGTCACGGTCGGATGTAAGATCTACATTCGTAGACCGACACCGGATGGCGATGAAGAACGTCTCGCAGAAATCCTTTCTATCCGCGACAAACCCGTGAATCCGTATGCCGTCGCTGCTGCTGCTGCTGCTGTGCGACGCGCGACGCGAGGGAGCGTCAAGGAAGAAGAACCCGAACCCAAACTCGAAGACAAGTGGGAATTCTTTGTGCATTGGGACCAGTTCAACAAACGGTTGGACGAGTGGGTCACCGGTTCACGGCTCGTTCTCACTCGTGATCTGGAATGGCCCCGTCCTAAGCCGCCACCCGGCAAGAAAGCTGGACCTGGGACACAGAAGGCGCCTGGCAAGGTTCCTCGCTCACAGTCGCTTCTCAAAAAAGCCACCGCTAATGCGGCTGCCGCCGCTTCCCCAACGCCCGCTTCAACGCCAGGACCAGGCACGGGACGGGCCGGGTATACGTCACCATCTCCCGCGCCGTCGCTCAAGCGCAAGACGCTTCACGAAGAACAAGAAGAGGAGGAAGAGGAGGAACCCGAGGACGAAGACCTTGATGCCGAAGGTGAGATGGACGTCGACGCCGAGGGCGAAGCCGAAAGCGATACCTTTGAGCTCAGCGTCAACGGCACCCCACCCGAACCTCCCCAACCCGTCTCTACGTTCAGCAAAGAGCAAGAGATCGAGAAACTTCGCACCTCCGGCTCCATGACACAGTCCATCTCGGAAATTGCGCGCGTGAAAAACCTCAATCGACTTCAAATCGGTAAACACGAAGTCGATGCGTGGTACTTTAGCCCCTACCCAAAGGAGTACGCACATCTACCGGTCCTATACATTTGCGAATTTTGCCTATCATATTTCCCATCCTCGATGATGTTGACCCGGCATCGTCACCGTTGTACCTTGCTTCATCCCCCGGGTAACGAAATATATCGACATGAGGACATATCCTTTTTTGAACTGGACGGGAAACGTCAGTTGACGTGGTGCAGAAACCTCAGTCTGCTATCAAAATGTTTTCTGGATCAGTAGGTGTCATTTCCGCGGTGCCCGACATCTACCCTTGACACTCAAGCTAAAATTTACAGTAAAACTTTGTACTACGATGTAACTCCTTTCATGTATTATGTCATGGTGAGTAACAACCTGTCGGCCTTGTTGCCTTCTACCGCCTCTAATCGCCGACGCTCTCGTAGACACAGCGGGACTCCACTGGCTGTCATCTCATCGGCTATTTTTCCAAGGAGAAGGAATCCGCAGAGAACTACAACGTTGCCTGCATTTTAACGCTTCCGCAACATCAACGTCATGGTCACGGCAAACTGCTGATCGAATTCTCTTACGAACTGAGCAAGAAGGAAGGGAAGCTTGGGAGTCCTGAGAAGCCGCTCAGTGACCTGGGGCTCCTCGGGTACAGGGCATATTGGGCCGAGGTCATTGTGGAACTTCTCCTCAATGCAACCGACGAGCTTAGCGTTGATGATATCGCCCAGAAGACATCCATCACACACGCGGATATCATGAATACGTGAGCTGATTCCATTCTATCCCCCTCCCCTTCCTCTTCATAGATGTGCGATAGAAGACCCTTGGGATCTGACGCCATTAAATCTAGGTGCACGACGTTGCAATTATTCAGGCATTGGAAAGGCCAGCACATAATTTGTCTGTCGGACGCCGTGCTTGAGAAGCACGAAAAAGTGCGCAACAAACGCAGACGACGGATACACCCTGAGCATCTCATTTGGAAACCTCCTGTTTTCACTCGGGATCAGCTCCGGTTTTATTGATGTACTTTTCTTTTTTTTATCTTATTCATTATATTTCTTTCGTTTCTTTCGTTTCTTTCTTTTTGATTTTCAATGTTCATTTGACGATACCTGCGTGTCATCGTTGTAGCTCTAGCGTGTTCTGTTTTGAAATTCATCACGGCGTATGCTGTTATACCAAATACTGTCGTCTCTCGTGACATGCCCCCACCGTTGGCAATCAAAGTTGGAAATGCGTCCTAAGAATGACCCAGCTCGTCCTCCCGTGCACTCTGCACCCGCCTTCTCAACACGACGTCCTCGCCCAGAGCCACCTCTCCACCATCACCCTCCGTGAACGTGTGTAACGGTATGCGCGGAGTGAGCGGCGACGGCGGCACAGATACCGCAGGCGAAAAAACGCCCTCGCCCGCCAACCGTAGATGCTCTTCTCCCGTAAAGTAATACGCTTCCGGCGACGCGTCGGCCCGCGCCTGTGTCTGGCTCTGAATTGGAATAGTTTGAGCGCGCGCGCGCGCGTTGGCTGTGGACGTCATGACAATCTTGGATGTACAGCCGTGCCCATCTTGATCTCTGTCCGTTCGTCCGCCTACCGAGTCCTCCTCGGACACGAGGCCCTCCGAGGCACACACCGATCTGCCAATGCCGACACCATGCAACAACGATGAAGACGTGGAGGATGACGACGACGACGACGACGAAGAAGTGGAAGGACAAGCACACCCCGCCGTCGACACGCGCGCACCCACGGGAACCGCGCCCACCTTGTCCCGCACGTCACCAGAGTGACCGGTGTCCGCGTCGCTTGTGGAAGCCTTGACGTCGTCGACGACTCCGAGCGTGCGTGCGATCACGTACGAGCTCACGTCCTACGTATTTTTTTAAAAATATTTTTTGATGTGGCGGTGACGTTGGTGTGATGAGCATGTGCGCATGCGTCAATGAGCCAGGGGGAAGGAGGACGTCAGTCAACAGTAAATGGGGAAGAAAGCAAGTGGCGGGGCGGGGGAAAATGATGACATGGCACAAACACGACAACGCTACGACAGCTGAGGTGGGGGTGTGGGGGGCCAAGCGACCGCTCAGGTGATCCAGGTGGAGATACAATGGTCAAGACCCAAAAAAAAAAACCTGCAAGGTTTACTTTTTGCGAGCGCAAAGGAACTTCGGAACGGACCCGCCGTAAGAGCAAAAAATAATTTTCAAACAAGAGGCGAGGCATTCGCATCAAGGTTTCAAAAACGACCTCCACAAAAAAATTATTTATTAAATTCATTGCAATTACGAAAGAAGCGGGGGAATGATGAGATGCAAAGAGAGAGAGAGAGGGAGAGAGGGGGAACGTACGAGAAGCGTCAGGAGGACGACAGGCAGGACGAGTATGACCGCCAAGATCCGAAAGGTTGACGCCAGACGACCGACCCACGAATTGGGTTGATAGTACCATAGATACGCCACGTACGCATCCCAGAGACGACGGGGGAGCGTCAAGACAACGTGCCACCCTACCAAAAAGGCAGAGGACGACATCGACGGCGACGATGGAGAAGACATTGCATCCAAGGACGGGGAGGGTGACGGCATCCACGCGCTCATCGTGGCATTAAACGGGGCGGATGGTGTAATCGTTGTAATTATCGCTGGTTCGGGTTGGAAGGGTGACTTTGCGATGCGGGTGATTTGGATTTGGGGAGGGGGATCTTGATGCCGTCCGTACTCGCTCGGGGCCCTCGCCTCTTGGTCAGACTCTTTGTCACTCGTAGATTACGATAGGGCGCAGTGGAGAAAGGTCGGAGACCGTGACGGGAAAGGGCGTACGCCGTAAGCACGTTGAGGTTCTGATGGAACCCAAGACAGCGAAAGGCGTCTTCTTGAAGTCGATGGTGAATGTCCTGGACGATGAAGAGAAAAAACAAATGTCAGATTTGATGCAATCACGGAGCCGCACGTTCAGTGGCTGTCAACGTTCACGTCCAAGCTTGGCTGGCTGAGACCGGCTGCGACAGGGATGGCCACGTGCTAGCCATTTCGAACGCCAATTTAACTTAACTCAACTCGACCCCGAATCACGGCGACCACAACGCCCAAAAGTAAAATCTCTATGAATGCATCTTATTTGTATTTTGTATCCGATAGCGCGAAATAGTACAGACATGAAGAGGCTACATAATGTCTTCCAACAGAGAGCTAGGGGAAGTCCATTGGTGTACAAATAACTACGACAGATCCTAAGTTGAACAGCATCGACGAACGGAACAGGTAAGATTACGACACAGTGAGAACATGCCCAGACAAGCAGACCATGCTGCCGATAGCGTTAGCAAAGGAAACGAGGACGTGCTGACAAATCGATGAAAACCAAGCTAGGGGAACATGATACTAGAGGGGAATACGACGCCATCTGGGCGGATCATGATTATCGGCCGACGTTTGGTGATCTGGTTTTCTGGCGGCAAACACCCAAGGACTTCAGTGCACCTCACCTCTACATACGGTGAGGGCTCAGACCCAAAGAAGATGTGGATGGGTTCCGCCTTGTTAAAGTTTTCGCCGTAAACCGTTAGCATCTTGCTGATGTGAGGATTCGGCTTCGCCAAGACACCGCGAGACTGTGCGCAGTTTGTCTTGGGTGCTTCCGCAGCGCGGTCAGGGGGGAGGTATTTTACGACAGCAGGGAACGGCGTGACTGGTTTCGAAGGAATGGGGAATGATCCAGTTTGCGGTGCGTTCTGATTGTCAAACAAGACAGGCGGAACGTAAAAATTATACCGCACTTGGTCTGAAAGGAACCTTGTCAGAATGGAGGGGAAAGATGGACCGAGACAAACGGAATTACCTGTGCCAACAATTGTCCAGACACTTGTTTCACCGATATCAACCTGCCACAGCGCCCCAGATGATGCACCTGCATCGCTTGAGGAACCCCGGCGGCCGGATGACGCTGAGCCCGCGGATGTAGGACGTCTCCGCCCCTTGGGGCCAGGATTCTTGACGATGCCACCTGCACTCGACGTAGAGCGCTTGCCCTTCTTGACACGGCCGCCGTCGTTGGAGAAATCATTGGACGATGATGGAGAGGCGGGCTCGCTGGTGGCCGTGCCGTTACCTTGACCAAAGTAGTCAGGACCATTCGACATCGACGCTGGCGTTGAGACAACGGGAGATCCCGGAAGGATCGGTGACGTTGACCCGAGGCTCTGGGGTATATTCCATTGCCGACCTTCGATTGGCCGATAGGTGTTCACTTTCTCACCCATGCAGGACAGGAAAGCGCCTGTCTGGCCCGGCGTACCGGGTTCCGGCATACCCTTGGTGGAGTCAAACACCTCAAAGGCAATCTTGTGGAGCTGGGACACAGGGTCGCCGCAAACCTCACCAGGGGCGCAATAATGGTCTGCCACGCCTTTGGCGCCCTCTTGAAGGCCCCCACCAACGACAGTTGTTTGGTGGTCCACTTTACGGATGATGAGGACGGGTGAGACGACGCCAGAGACGAGGCACTGCAGCACTACAGTCTGGTTGTAGTAGATCGGGATTTGCGACCCGTTGTTCGTGAAAGGAATTGCGTTTGGGGGAGGTGAGGGGTAATCAGGCTGGGGTGGCGGTGGTGGCGGTGCGTCTATACCACCAGAGGGTTTGTTCACGTCAACGATGTACATAACAAATGGATCCCAGCTTGCAGTGCGGGCAATGAAGGATGGCGTGCTCGACCTCGCACGACTGTCGATGCCCATGAGGGATGCACCATCAGATCCCTTGAAAGACGATCCGGAACCAGACACGCAAAGGTATTTCGTGGACACCGTCTGGGAGCGTAGACGGTGGAACAACGAAATGGTCGAGCCGTGATTGATGCACACTGTCAACAACCGATTCATATCAACCAAATGGGACAAGTGATCTGTCACGGTTTAACGTACGCTCGAGATTCTTAGCGCTTTGCCTCTTTTTACTTGGTTTGCTGATGACCTTGATGGGCCGGGAAGGAAAGGTCCCGATGACACGCTCAGGCTCGTCGTCAGATGAAGGTGCTGTAATCTTGACGAGGGCTTCAACCTTCTTTTTCTTCTCATCGACGTCTGAAATGAAAAGCTGCTTGCCGACGCAGCGACCAATATAGGTTGTGCCCGTAGGGGCATCATTTACGTCAAAAATCTTGCCAGAGGCGGAAGTCCATTCGATTGTGCCCTCCTGCGGGACGGGTTCGCCGGAGATGCAAACAGTGACACGCGGCGGACATAGCTTTGGCTCCTCCCCCCGGCGAACGACGTCCGTCCACCACGAGTTGCCAATCATGATCGCTGTCGGTGGTGGACACAAGAAACGCTTCTCGGTGCCGTATGATTTTTGAGCGACCTTGGAGGACATCACAATGACGGTCCTTTCGCCGAATGCAAGGCGATTTGGGGTCCGCACGTATTGGTCCAAGTAAGGGCTATCGAGGATAAACCTAAGTAAGGGAAATTTGAAATTAATGCGAGACGGGTCTCACCGGATAAAGGTCTGCAAGTCATTCGACGAGCCCATTCCTGGGCCGTGGCGCAAACCAGGGAAGCCAGCGCCAATGCTGGGCATCAAGGACAAGTCTGCATGGGGATTGGGACCCAGGTACTGCGGGATATCTTCATAGGCTGGCATGCCCGAATTTGGAGGGAAGCAATGAGTGGCTTGTGGGGCAACGCCCGTTCGAAACATGTCAGGGCTATGGCCCAGGTGGGACGGGACGGAGTTGGGAGGAAGTGAGCCATGCGGGAAATGGGAGTCGGGCTGGAAGCGGCCCATGCGATCCGGGAACGGTTGGAGGGTGGAAGACGGGTAACCAGCACCGTTGGTCATGCCATAATCATCGGGGAAATCAGAGTGATAGCCAGTCCCGCTGACATTGGAGATTCGACGCTCAGGGAGAAGGTCAGGGTAATGACTGTCGGAGAAGCCCTTTTGGTGCCCGTTGAGGGGAAACACAGGGGAGTGTTGTATGCCGGTCATGGGGTCGCTTGGGGTGAGGGGGGAGACCTTACCCGAGCTGCCGCTGTAGGAGGAGGGAACGCTGCTCATCATGTCGTACGAGCTACCGTTGGAGTGCGCAAAGGTGGGTATGGAGTCTGAGAATGAGGCGCGGGGGTAAGCGGGGTCATGGGCGATGCTGTAGGATGGCCCCAGGGAGGAGGACGAGGACGAGTTGGCACGATAGCGGGCGGAAGAGAACGAGGTGGGGTTGTTGTTGAATATGTCGTAGGGGGGGTGGTCAGGCACGTCCATGGGTTCTGTGTGATCGAAGTTTTGAGGGGGGATCGACTGGGAGAGATGGGTATGGGAAGGCGAAGCGGTGTCGACAGGCTGGAGAGAAGAGAAGGCGTGATCGAGATCCGCGGGGTAGAGAGGATGGGAGGGCTGGTGTACGGTCGCAGCCCCAAAGTCCATTAGAGCGTAGGGGGAGGGGGAGGAGGAGGAGGGGAAGGTGGTGGTGGTAGCGGACAAAGACGAGACTTGGAAATGTTGGCGATGTCGAGCAACTAAGTGATCGGGCGTCGGGAGTTGCCGCTGTCACATCACGGAGCGACCATATTCAGCGAAGAGGTCGAGCAAGGGGAAATGAACGGATCCGTACCAGCTCGATTGTCTATCGACAGCGACGGGCACGACTTGGATGCTGTAATGCTATTGCGCCGTTCCTAACCCAATAATTACGATCAGCATGCGGTCGTTTCAGCCACAAGCCACTGACCTCCCGAGACAGCGAACACGACTGGGACCACGAGGAGCTCTATGAAATGACACCAAATGGGGCCTCGTTCCTGTCTGCAGCTGCTGCGTTGCCGTTATGATGCTTGCTTGCTGCTACGTGGATGCAGGTCGACGGAGGGGGTCAATCAAGGTATGCGCGAAAATGGGAACACCGTGCTGCTCCACACCACCACCTCTTTTATATCTGGGGATTTGCACCGAACTCTAATTGCGTCTGGGCAACCGTAAGCCAGCATCACGAACACCGCGGCAGGCGCTGATTTCATGAAAAATAAAAAAAGGCCCCGTTTCTTTACTATCAAATCCACCCTTACTCGTGTCACAGTCTCGGCAAGCTCACAAAGATCTACCGCGAGTCCTCATTTGCGATCTTGCTCCTGCCTTTCCCGTCATGGCCTGCTTTGCTTAGCCTATCGGTGCTCGGTATATTTCTAGGCGAACCGCACCGTATTTGGTTCCCTTCTTCCGATTGGCCTCCATCAGCCTACCTTGTGGCATTGACTCTGCACGGTCGCACACACAGCGGGATTAATTGCGTTTTCAGCACATCTCCCCCTTGGATCTTTGCTATTTTCGAACTACCCGGGCATTTCCGTCAATGAGGTACATTGTCCAGTTCGATCACGGGGAGGCCCCGTTCCTTCTGGGCTACCGTCTGATAAACGCCTTTCCATCTCTCCCTCTCAGTCCATACGATGGACAATAATTTTAGCGGAACGCGCATTGCTCAGTTTCGCACACGCTCGGTTCCCCCGAGCAGCAACGTATAACCTCCCCCCTTCTCTTGGCTCTCTTTCCCGCGGTTCACAACACTATCGCCAGCTTCTTCATATACGTGACCCTTGGAACGTGGCACAGCATCCCGTGCCGTGCTTGTGCTATGTAACACCCCCCTCCTCTCGTCTTTTATGGGATAGTCTTACATAGAAATCCAGGCGGGCGTTCGGTTCGACCCGATCACATCGTCCTGACGGCATCTGTAGTTATGCCATATGGTCCCTCTCTCTTCGCCACCGGGTTCCGTCCCGCTTGTTGCGATCGCGCGGACTTTGACAAGAGACAGATCTAATCACTGAACGCTCCTGCCGGCCCTACGGCCCCCATTCATTCTTTTTTCATTTTCTCGGTTGCAAAGAGTAACCAGATCAAAACTCAACTTGTCGGTCCCCCAATTGTATTTACCTGTCAAGCGACCCAATGGCATCCACAGTACACAGCGAGAAGTCGATCCTGTTTGGAAGGTGTTAGCCTATTATCTTTTTCCCTTGAGGAGATTCATGTTTAATTGTGAAATGATACCGCGATGCGTGTGGTTTCACACCATTTTTTTTCTCTTCCTTTTTCCCGCCCTCTCCGGAAGAGGCTGACACATGCCCCTGGGGTGAGGTCGCAGGATTGTTGTGCGCTGTTACCACGAGTTTATCTCAGATGCCAACCGGTGAGAGAGAACCGCTTTACATTCCAATTCTTTGGTTGTGCGTCGATCGAGTGTGCGATTTAATCTCGCAAAGTTTCCTGTGATGTCGCTAACCCTCAAACGCCTGACAGTTTGCTTCCATGGAGGTTGTTATGCCTCGCACCCCGTACGTACTCGCGTCCCGCCAAGGTGCCTTAACCCCAATGTCATGGAGGCCGATCGGGGTTCGTTTCAGTGACAAGAGGAGATGGATTACACAGATACCATGACAAAAAGCTGTAGGCATGTTTTTATGTCGCTGAACGCTCGACGGGGTGCAATAACGGTATTATTAGTAACCGGGCATCCTATTCAAGGTGGCAGTGGACTCGTGCTCAATCGAGAGCATCTACCAACGATGGGATCAATAAGCATGGCGGTGAATCTGGTTTTCTTTTTTCTTTTTTTTCACGCGGCCTTCTGGTGGTGCTAAAGGGTGATCGTGGTCATGCACCCCTCAGAAGAAAAAAAGAAATCTCACTTCGATGAGATATCATCTGTCGCTACGGTATTCTTTACGTTTCTGATAAAAAACGACTATCGGACGAACGCGAGCGTACCCTGATGTGCACTGCCTCTTTCTTTGACGACAAACTGCATCACGACGCCCCAGGGACCTGTTAGGAACAGGCAAAAAAAGGGTCGCCTCGGAGCCCGCGCAGGGAATCGTGCCCGGGACGCAGAGTTGGAAAATGACGACAAAGATGAGGTGATTTCATAACGAAGCCGGGTAGCGCAAATCGATTGACATGGGCGTGGTGCCTACGTAGACTGCGTTGGAAGTCAGCTGGAGTGATCAACGGCATCTTGGCCAAGAGCGCACCATCAGGCCAAGATAGATCGGCATTTGGATAGGATGGATGACATGGCCGGTATGAGTTCATCAGACGGGAGCCGACGGGAGCGATGCGATCATGGTTGATGGGCCTAGTTACCAGATGATCGAAGAGCGCCAGACAGGTGAGGCCAGCGGAACATATGTCCGAAACCAGCCCGATTGCTGAATGACGCAGCGTGCTCGAGGGATGGTCGTGGCTTAATCGCGAAGTTCTCATAACGACTAACGAGGCAGTTTCGAGAATTCGTAGAACGGGCTGGCTGCAAACATGCAGGAGTGGTGTACCAGAACGCAGAGAGATGCGGTGCTTACGATGGAGAGTATGATCAAGCGGACGACGGCACGCACGCGGCGTGAGAGGATAACGCATCGCACCCCCAAGCGAGGAAAGACCCACCTTGTGAGGAGAACGACAAAAGGCCAGCCAAGAGATGGATGGCCACCAAGCTGACGTGTGGCCCACGACACTTTGCAACGATTGCCTTGTCGGGGCAGCGATGGAAATGGTGCGGTCTGTGTCGGTGGTGTCAAGCTGAAACCTGAGAAGCCAGCGTGGAGAGCGCGCTGATCGGGGTGTGTATATGAGATGGAGTGGTAGTTCGGGACGTGGCGGGTGGCGACCAAAAACGGGAGTGTCTATCTGCACCGTGGCCGTCAGCGCAGTCAGGGCCTGGCACGGCTCAGCGAGAACCATCTCCACGGACGCACAAGCTCACCGTGCAGTCGTGAGTGCAGCAGCAGCGGACCGGCTCGAAGTTGCACACCCATCTCTCTCTCTCTCAACCGCCAGCCGCCAGGTCGTCGCCGTGAGCGGTCTGCTCGTCAAGTTCGAACTGGATTCAGAACACCATGTCAGCAGCTGCGTATCGTCTCGAGACACCCCGTCCTCGCCCTCCCCCACCCCCGTTGCGCCCCCTTCCACCCAGGTCCTCGGTCCACATCAACAGTCAAAGTAACCAGACGCTCCTTTATGACCTTCCTTCCTCGCCCCCCATCATCTCACCGCCGAACAGCCCAACCCTCCCCAAACCCGGTCCAGCATCGCCATCCTCACCCTCTTTCCCCGGCGGCAGAGCTAGGGGCCGCAGGGGCGGTCGCACAGGCCCGACACCCCCCGCCCGCAACCGCTCCTCGACACCGCTTGGTGTATCCCAAAGCGACGTCGAGAAATTCACCGACTATTGTCGCTCATGGTACTCTCCCTGTCTCGCATTTTTTTTCTAGTGGCATCCGTTCACGCCGTTCGATAGGTACTTTGACCAGGACGAAGCCGCCGGTCATGTCATGAACCAAACACTGAACACCGTAGCGCCATCCCAGCGTGCGCTCTACTCGCGCCTCCAAGCGTCCGTTCGCTCTGCTTACCACGCAAGCGTCAACTCACGACGGCACGCGGAGTTTCAGGCACACGTCTGCGCTACGCAGCCGGGCGGTTCGTTGATGCCTCATTCCCGAGCAGACCCAAGCGGTCCAATGGCGAGAAAGGAGCGTTTCGACCGCTTGGATAGATTCGTAAGGACTTGGTGTACCATGGGTATGCCAGGCACAAAGCCTTTCTTTGAGGCGCTCTGGGCAGTCATGCGACTCCAAGTGCTCCCAGAACAACTTGGGGGTGCCGGGGCCAACAAGATTCAATGGGAACTTGACGATGCTGTGTTCAAAGAGGCGGCGTATGTCTCCCCCCGTCTTCTGTCTAGCCCTGCACGTCTGGCCTAATATGTCTTGCTCTTTCTCTCACGCAGGGGAAAAAATTTCATGTTCGAAGCCATCGACGTCCTTAAAGGGGTAGGTTCCCCCTTTTGCATGAGTATATACTTTGATACCTACGCTCTTCAGGTTCTCGCTTTTGCGGAGGTCCCCTCCTCTGGTGCAAGGGGTCCCGGCTATAGTTCCCGTCCGCCATCGTCCACTTGTCTGAACAGCAAATCAAATCCATCGTCTGCTTCTGGTGCCTCTCGTACCTCAAGGCCATCACCTATTTCCATGGTTACTCGCAGTAATCGTGCGCGAGCACCGAGTGATCCATTCTTAGATATGCCTGGCCTCTCCCACTCCCTCCCATCTGCGTCTTCTCATTCGTCTGATGTCACGATTTCCCCTCTACCTTCTACCGCAGAAGACGCGGAAGATGGTATTTCCCCCGTCGCCCCGCACGATCACGATGCAGGAGATGAACAGCAGTTGACTCCTCTCCGCTCAGAGCTTCTAGCTGAGGAGGCGGATGACGTGCATATGCGTATTTGGACAACTCCAGATTTACCGAACCCGGAGTATCTGTCGTTGCTAACTGTCTTCCCTTCGTTCATCACCCGAGGATCGCTACCTCGTTTCCCCGTCTCATCGCATCCTCGAGCAGCTGACATCGAGGAGGGCGAGGAAGAACGAGGGGAAGGCAAGGAAATTCGCTTTGGCACGGGTTTGATGTGGGTGAGCGTCATACAACGGAGCGATGGGTACAAAGGTGGATGGTGGACGCGGTTCGTCCTATGGTGGCGAAGATTATTTTGTTAGGATACCCCTCACCTCCTCTGCACCTTGTGGGAAGGAATGGATCAACAGTCATACTGAACATATGTAACACTCTTTTGTTTATCACATGCACTCTTGATTGGCACGTTCATTCTGATACCTCTTCCGTAGACGGATGTTGTTTGATGTGGACATGGCATACAGCAGAGACGTTTCATTCTGTTCAGACGTTTTCATTCAACTTTTTTTTGGTGTTTTGCACTCGCCATATCTCGTGGGTGCCTGTATGATAGCGGCTGTAGGTGACGATCGTGGTACCGACCGGGACCGCTTCATATCCAGATAACGGCAACCGGGACCGCGGGTTTACACGTTCGTCACCCGGGACCCCGGTGGCGTATCCGAATAGAAAACAAAACGAAAAAAGAAAAGAAAAGGAAAGGAAAAAAAAAAAGTGCTGAACGGATCCCGGTAGTGCGATCACAACACGGACGTTTTGCAATGTACCCGGTTACTGCTCAACATTGTTCCGGTCTTCTTTCTAGAATATCAAACCAATGGCCCCGCGTTTCCCTCACCGGCACCAATCCACCCTCGCTTTTTCCCGTCACTTTTTTTTTCTCAATTTCCAGTCCGCCCAAAATCCAGCGTCCGGTATGATTCATCTGATTTTGATTCCGGAGAACCGTCCAGCTCTACGACGTGACGGGTTCCTCTTTTTGATGGCAGCCGCCAACTGCCTTACAGGACGATTAAAAATGTCAGTGTTGCTCGCGACGGTGAACGTTGACCGGTTCGGGCATGAATGTACTGCCAGTGCCGCCAGTGCGCAGGTATGATCTACCTCGGTGTCTACCCGAGTTGACAGACGGTCGCATTCCCTGTCACCCGCGAACCCTGCCCAGCTGGCTACATTTTTTTCCAGAAAAAGTCCCGGTCCGAGTGACACTGCTCAGGCCACTCCCTCGTGCGATCCCGCACTCGAGGCGCTTGCTAATATTCATGACTCGGCGTCGCGCAAGACAAGCGGCGCCGCGGTTGAGGCGTGTGGTGGGTTCGACGCACAACTTGACATGTCTACATCAACATTGTGTTCGTGGCAGCCAGGGGCCAATGTCGAGATAGCTGTCCTCCACTGCTCCTGCTCTGTCTCCCTTTCTGTTCACTTGCTTGTTCGTCCAGGGATCCAAGGGAAATTCTGCGCGTTCGGGCACCCGTTCGTGTGTGGGTTCCGAGTCGGGTTACAACTCAGCAGCCAATCCCGACGACACCTGCGATATCGAGCACGCGGCTCAAGGACGAGATGTGGTCGTGGAATCCGGTTGAGATGAGGACGACAACGCGAGTCGTACATGGCTCCCAGCGTTCGAGCCACTCTCGGACACCATCATTCCAATGGGAACCCTGGAAAGGCACCAAAAAAAACGAACCGTCGCGTTGATGGCGCCCAAAGCCTTACCTGGAAAAGGCTGGCGTGCTCCAAAGATGGGCGTGACCCGGCTTATCTTCCGCCCTCATCGTCTTATCGCGCATTGGCATCTCGTGGCGCGTGGCACGATGCACTGGGACAAAACGTACAAACGACACCGGCAAGGGTGGTATCTGACATGAGTTGATGGTTGACTCCACCACCACAGAGGCACACAGTTGTCAGTTTGTTGGAGTTTCGATCGCTGCGCACACATGGCTCCATCTTTCATCTTTCCCGGCTTTCACTTTTTGGGGGGCTAATTATACACATCCTCTCGCGATGTAATCGCATTGCCTCAGGGTGAAAACTACTCCAGCAAACGGTTGCAATCGCTGGAAATAGGTAGGAGGTGAGTAACTGGAATAGGAATGGGAATGGAACTCTTGTCCAGCGGTGATAGGTGGTTCAAACGTTTGTGGATGAAGATTTCCTGATCTTCTGCCGCGTGAGGGTTTGTTGTGTGTATGTTCTTATCGTACCGTGATTTATTCTAGGGGGCGACTCCGCTCGAGACCCGATTATTTTCCCAAGGGAAGAAAATCAAAGAGGGTCATCAGAGCAGGCCAGAGCATGCAGGGACAACAAAGCAAAGTTTACTCCGCGGCACTTTTTTTTGTTAGTGTGCGTGTGCTGAATCGAAGTGTATTCTTTTGACATGTGATTTTTTATTTTCTAGGATTTTCTTCTTTTCCCGTGGTGCGATAGATACTGAGTAGGTCGTCGGAGGCACTCAGAGGCTTTGGCAGTGCGTCATTCGACGGGATGTCGTGGTGTTGGCCCGGTACTCTGCGTTTTTTCTAAACCTGTCAATGGTTCACATCAGTCTCAGGCGATCTTCGATAAAATACTCCCGCCCAGACACTGCAATCCCATACGCCTAACTCCCCAGGCGGCTCGGATCCTGCCGGGGTAAAAGAAGACGACCCACGATAGAGTTCTTCCAAAGCGTCCCAACGAAGGGAGGAACCATTCTTCCGCCGACTCATCTATCTTTTTAATTTTCCTTCCCCATTTTTTTTCCCATCTCGCTTTTGCGTTCGCCGTGTTTAGTCTCTATCTGACTTCTCTCTTATCAGACTGTGTGGGGGCCGCCTCCCCGCCCGGCGCACGCGCGCGAAATAGACACGCTGTAGGCGATCTCAAGGTGTGGTTGGTTGACCGATTCAGTGATGATGCAGGTTCCGAGTGTGGATCATTTGGGGGGGGAGTGAGGTGACCTCTCCTCCCCTTGTCTCCCCGTTCCACCGTTCCCCTCCCCTCTCCTGTTTCGCGCCCACCCCAACTCGTTTTTTGCATGCACAAGTGCGCTCAAATCGGTATTGGTGCCCGCCTTAACCCTCGCAAAAAAAAAACGGCCTACCACCGCTGCACGGTAATCGAACCTCATTTCATTTCCTCCGAGTCGCTCCAACGTCCTGTCCGTTTGGAAACCGTCATGACACTCCCTCCACTTCCATTTTCTTTGCCTTTTCCCCCTATATATTCCCGCTCATCATCGAGGCACGTTGGGCGGGAAATCGATTTATGCAGGCTTTACGAGGAATAAACTACCGATAAGGAGTACTGGAACGGGTCGATCCATGCTAATCCATTCATCTTGGTCGACGCTAAATGAGGATTCCTACTCCTATTTCTGAACGTGGACGCCGCAGACGGTGTTGGTTTAAGCTCGATACGATCGATGATCGGTGACTTGCTCTACGATGTTCTGTCGCTTCGTTTCCTACCGACGCGTAGCGATGTTTCCTGGGCAAACTCTAATTTGTACTCTGGGCTCTGTGAAGCGAAGAATCAGCTACCTTGGTCGTGCGTTTTTCCCTGGGACGTCTTCGATCGGGCTTGGCCTGTTAGGTTCCCAACACCACAGAACGTCTCTTTGGATCCTCCTCAGCCAGGCTTGGCTCTCGGTGTTCATTACTCAATGTCGGTATACGTGCACACACATTTTGCTCCGAAAAGCGTGCGAGGGTTCTTGGGGGCGCTCCGTTAGGTATGGTATGTGCCTACGCCCAGTCCCTACTGATTCACCTATTTCCGATGGCCTTATCCATCCCCGTCTCGTGATGGAGGCGATTCTCGGAGAGTTGCGTACGTAAATCTGATCATGTGTCGGAAACAAAAAGGAAACATTGAATAGAGGAACGGCGAGGCGGCGTACGACATACACGGCCAGGATTCATAAAACTGGCTCGCGAATGTCAAGTGACATATCTATTGCATTGCATTTCGAAAACAAAGTGACTGGCGAATGCGATCAGTCGCACAGCGTTCATTTTCAAGACCGTCGCGGGTCACCGACACGCGGTCGCCGCCCGGCCTGGCGGTGCAGTGGGCCCACTCAACCCGGATCAATGACATGCAATACAGTACTCATGCACATGATTCGTGACGACGCCCCCTGAATGCTTGAAACAGGGCACGCACGTAAAAAGAGGGGCGTAGGCGCCAACGCCTACAGATTCGAACCAGAGGCACACATACAATCATATCTGTCGATATATTGCGATGGCGGCGTCGGACGGCGTCCCTGAGGACCCGGTGATTCATTTTAAATTCGAAAGCGTTGATTCGCAGCGCAAATCTGAGGCTGTTGAATCCGAGCGTTTCAGTTGTTCTGTTTGGGTTGTTTATCCTTCTGATGCGGCGAGGCTTCCAACTCGAATGGTTCGTGTGCTTATACTTTTTCGGGAATCGGTGTCACCGGTCATATGTGTTTCATAGTTTGTCCCTAGTTCTTGTTCGAGTGGTTGAATGTCGTGATGGGCAATCGCAATCTTCGTTCTCAGTTGGGCGCGTGCCATGTTTGAGGAGCTGGATGGATCTGTATGGTAAAGGACGTTTTGGAACGGAACGAGGAAACGCGGGTTCCTTGGACGTGTCATACTGCCAGGAGTCATTTGCACTAAAGTGGCAGGGACCTCGGCAAGTCACGCCCGTGTGTTGGATTCGAACATGCACGCAATAAGGGACGAAAACGGGCGCCGCATCGTCATTTGCGACGCACGGCGTTCATTGCCTTTGAGAATAACAAAAGGGACATGGTGTCGTGCATAAGAGACCACATATGCCGGCAGATGGTTCCTCTCATGACACAGTCACAACGTACCATATCGGGTCCGGCGGTTTGTCGACAACGTTGTCGCGATGCCTCGCAATGCTCGAAGAACGAGAGGGGGGGGGTCGATTGAGGTTTGGACTCGTCCAAGTCGAACCCCGCGGGGATGACTGCCATCAGGGACCGTGATTAACGAAGAACGTACGTACGACATTGATGCCAACGACTTCGAGAACCCAGCGGTGATCACCGCTGCCTGGATGCCTCGCCACCTCCGACGAGTCGAAGTACCTGGACACATGTCCGTCGGAATGGAAGAGGTCAGTCCCGTCACGTCGTGTTCCTACACATACTGTACATACATATCACGTCATAGCGGCTCAACAAAAGGGCACTGACGATTGTATCTCGACCATGATGGTTCAGATCTTTCAGACACGACACGGAAATGTTGTCATTGACTGCCAGACGTCGTTCAGCCTACTGTCTTCCTCCAACTCGTAAAGTGGGCAAACACAGGGTTGTTACGGTATGGACTCGAATAACGAGGTGACCTCGGAGGTGTGTACACGCGCAGGCGTGTACTCTCACTAGCTCGAACCTAATGCATGGCATTGCCTCCAGTTACGACGGACGTGATGGCGGGGACAGAGATGACCTCGGAAAGCGGCGTATCATGATGCAGGGCCGAGTTGGGACAAGGTAGGTAGCATGATGCCTCACCGTTTGCTTATCGTTATTTACTCTCCGCGTTTACAGGCTCGGACTCGGACTCATATCGTACCAGTATGTTGAACGTCCCCCCTGTGGGATCATCGCGTCCCTCAGGGTTGCAAAGTCAAGCCCGTGTTCCACTCACTCTCCGTGATGGCAATGCATAACCCACGACGCTCGTGCTGTCCATTGGTTTCTGTTGGGCCCACTGCTCGACTGGGCTCGACCGGACCCGTCCCATGGTAGTACCGTAGTGCGTCATCTCCATGTTACTCGGGACCCATTTTAGGAGACCCAGCACCAACGACCAAGTTTCGGTCGTGCGATGTACGAAAAGTCCCTGGTCCTGGGGGAAATGCCGATCAAGGCTCCTTTGGCATGGAACCACTCGAACACGCTCACGCTTTTTTTTGCATCACATGTACGCACGCCACAACGCCGAACCAAGCCCCCCCTTTCTTCCGCGTCGCCACTGACATGGACATCGGGACGTGGTTGTCAGGATCTGATATCGACGCAGGAGCTCCCAATCCCCCCGTGCTCCTCCTCCGCATGATGACGATCAACTGGGCTGGAGCGCACAGCAGCCTCTTCCAGACGATCTAGAGTGGCACACTCAACGCCGTGCATTTTCGATTTCCTCCCTAAATTGGACGTTCGATATCACTTTCGTTCCGGGAGAGCAAACGTGACAGGTACTCGTTACACGCTGGCACGCCATCGCTGCCAGCGTGCTTCCACGATTCACGAATTCCCTATCGATCATACACACCTCGGACCGACCGGTCCCGCGTCCCGCGTCCCGCCGATCCCAACAGTCCCGTTATCGCGCCGCATCGCGTTTCATCGTGTCCTGGG
Source organism: Neoboletus brunneissimus (assembly GCA_003316195.1). Lineage (NCBI taxonomy): Eukaryota > Fungi > Basidiomycota > Agaricomycetes > Boletales > Boletaceae > Neoboletus > Neoboletus brunneissimus. Next base: position 22,059 of record QFEL01004174.1, read on the forward strand.
GACACGTTACTCGTATGACCGTCCGCTCGCACACGAGGATAGCGGTCTAGTCCCTCCCCCTCTGAATTCCGAGTCCTGATCCGAAGCGATCGAGTCGGGATTGAGATGAGAGGGTGTTGACCATGCCGGCCGAGCGTCACGTCGTCAAGGGCGCGACGGATCGATGTGGTATAGATATTCCAGACTAGATGCGGGAGTTGGAGGGGGGATGGGGACGGGGATCGTGAATAGGTTCCGTCTCACCCCTCCCCGCGCTGTCAATAGTGGGTCCAGAACGTGATGTGGACGTTGGACGGTGCCAGCGATGAGCCAAGCACACAGGACCCGTGGGCGTGGAAAAAAAAAGGGGGGGGGCGTGTGTCTGGAGCAAACAGTGGCAGGGTGAGTGTGATGTGCCGTAAAGTCGGCCTCGAGGAAGGTAAAGTTAAACTTGGAGCGTGTATGGGATGACTGGAGGGAAAGAGAAAGGTGTCCCTCTCGCCGCATCATGAGACGGTGCTTTGCGTTGTAGTTTTAGTTTCTCTGCGTAACGCACGAGCATGAATCAATGTACGGTCCAGACGGCGCAAGACAGCATTTCAATCGACACGACTCCCGTAATTGCATGTTCACTATATACTACAAGATATGTACCTAAAACAGAGAGGACCCCTTTCCCTT
>QFEL01004189.1:0-11040 GCA_003316195.1 Neoboletus brunneissimus
GAAAAATGCCGTTACCTTCATAGCGATTAGAGTTCTCCAATCGAAACTTTGATACTGAGCCGGTGTCAGGGGATACTTCACTTTTGGATGACGCGACTTACCGTGATTGACCTGTAATAGGGGCTAGCAGAGAAGATCGCATGCTGCTTCTGTACGAAATCTTCAACTCTCGCAGTACGATTAGGATGTTCGGGATTAATCTTTGATTCTATATTCCACAATATCCGATGCGAGGGGTCTGCACACTCCACAAAGTCAAAAACTTCCTGGAGTGTTGATATGTGAGCGCCAGGGTACAGAAGCTGTTGGGCTTTTGGCCAAGGTTATCGTCACGAGACCCGGGGAAAAACGGAAGTGCCATACGAAAGTCTGGTTGCCGCTTGGATCCGCAGTCAAGGGTCTTTATTTGGGCTAACGTCAAGTTTGCAATAAATTTGCCAACATACGGGTACGCAGGGTCGCCCGGGAACTTTGTGGATGTCGATGAGATTATAAAGTATACAAGTGTCTTGCAACTTACGACAGGATGAATATCTGTGCACTTTTCCGCCATTATCTGGTTGTCATGCCATACGACAACCTCGCCATCCTGCATAGTTGAGATCCTAGAAAGATAAATATGGAAACGGTACTGACCGACGTGATGCCATTATCGAGTTCTAGAGTCGTTGCGCCGTCAACAAGTCCCCTTTTCTCAGACTTGATGATTGCATGCAAATATCACGATAATGCCAGCATACCATGCAAAGCTTGGCAAAGTGCTTTCCACCGTATTGCCTCTCCCGCCTCGATGGGCCTGTTGGATGTATCTTATGAAACGGATGCTGGGTCGGCGAAAAAAAAACGGCACACCTGTACATCATAAGGTTTGTTGTTTGATACGAATGTCTCTTGTGTAGGTGAAGCTAGCACAAGAAATGCCTCCAGAGAGGCGAATATCAGGTATGCATGAGCAAGCATGGGAGTACCAAGTCAGCACTGATGATCGCCGTATAAACAGAGCCCATGCGCATAGAAGTACAGGCAGTCACTGGCGTCGCCTTAATGGAAAAAAAAATCTCATTGGGTCGCAGGGTTTGACCACTGTCCTGACGAACGTTCTTCGCTAGGTCACCGGAGCCCCGGAGGAACGATGGTTTTGTTATGTGTATGAAGTAAGTTACTCGATTTGGTTGCCCACATAGCTCACAAGTCGAACGTGCAAGTTTTGTCATGCACATGCCGGGGAACACGGAATTAATAGACATCAGATTTAACCGGGTTTTGCAACCATCAGAACGATAGAGTACCGAGTTGCTAGCGCTGCTTGAATCCATTGTTTATACCTACACATTCGGGGGAACAATGCACAACTAGGTACCGCGATGTTAGAGACTGAAAGACACTGGCCGATGAGTGGATAGACAAACGAATTCAAGTTGCGAGGGAAATATCTTGTCCACGATACCTCCCCCAGATAACGTTATACGAAGCTTCAGTGTATGGTGGTTTGCGGTACATCCGTCGGTGTGAATTGGGCCAGCGCCGACTGGAGAACTTCAGCGACGATTTTGATCCTTTGATAAGCTAGAGATGCCTCCGTCGTTGACATTTCCCAGCCCGAGGTTCGTGAAATCATCGCGTTCCATGAGTCCCCTACAATATCACACGAGTTGTTTAAATGACGGGTAAAAGGCAGAGGACACACTTTGACATTCGGCACTCGAGATATTGTTTGCTGAACGACCTACAAGGTGTAGACGTACTGGAATTTTTCTTGAGGCAGGCCATGTACTGCATCATTTTATCTCTGCATTCACCTAGGGAAAGGTCAACCTGATTCCAATGAATGAAAATCAGTTTATACCATCGTGGTCAAGAGGAAATGAACCACGATCAGGAGGAGTGGCCTGGAGACCGACGTTGATTGATGGTGGACGTCCAAACGACATGGTGGTCACGTGGTAATGTTGGGGACTGATTCATTCAATCACTTCACTGCACCGTGGAGACAAAGTTTTTCGACTCAAAATCATCATCTTGGTAAGACGTGTACAATTTGGGGCGATTCCCATGTCAATAAGGTCAAGTTTCCCTTCAGCGCTCCTTGTCTTTTCCCTTTTCCCTCCGTTTTACTGTCGACTCAGGTTCTGACTCGGCGTGCGTACAGTCCTCCTTTTCCTCTTCGTCATGTCGATTCCCGGGTGCTGGCACTTGCGACCCGACGTTCACAGCAGTAAGATTTCTGCCTTTCAGAAGGATGATTTCTTTTAGCCACGCGTTCTCTCGTCGGAGATCTGATGCCTCCCGTTCGAGTTCTTCTGTCCTTCCAGTCAAGTCTGTAACAGTACGTTCGAGGTTGAGTGCTTTGAGCTTCTTCTTTAACCTGAATCGCGCTACGGGGTACCCTATCCAGTTAGAACGACGACCTATCATAAGTGATGCACATGCTCACCCGAGGCAGCCGTGTTTCTGAGCCGCTTGTCTTCAGTGGTGGATATTGCATCCTCCGTTCCCTCCGGGCCCTGTGCAACGGGCGCGGTCGTGGGGGATGCTGCAGGAGAAGGGGTAAACTGTGAGGAGCTGGCGCTTTGTGGTGTAGCGCGCGGAGGGAGTGGTATTGGTGGGTTTGTTGGGTAAAACGACGAAGGACCAGCTATAGAGGCAGCTGAGCTTGGGGAAGTGGTGTTGGACGGCCAGGGGGAATGGTAGTCTGGGAGGGGGCTTGGGTGGACTGAATACGGGTACGTTGGTGGAGGGTTCTGAGGGTATGTGTGGGATGCTGAACCCTGCAGGGAAAGGAGCGCATGGATGAGGAGATTGTATGTCTCCGGGGGGAGTGACGGGGGAGCAGTGTGGGGTACCTGGAAGTGCGGGGAGGGTATTTGGGAACTCTGGCATCACGGCAAACATGTGAGCTATGTCACGGAGCGGGGAAGGATGCCCTACGCTGGGTGCGGTGGACTCGTCGTTCGAGAGACCCTGGCCAAGGTGATGATCTGTGGGGGGTGGCATATCAAATGCGAGCTGTTTCCAGAGGGCCAACTCGGTGTTGATGTCGTCCGGGAGTCGAGAGTCGAGCTCTTGTCGGTTGGCTGAGGAGGGGGACATGGCCCCGGCGGGGATGGATAAGAGGGCCATGGGTCTCAGTCTCGAGACTGCACCGCGTTCGACTTTCGCAATCCCTACTCATGATGACGGAAATGATGGTTACGTAATCGATACTGACTTGCAATGAGCATCTGAGCTGCCCTTTGATTCGAACGAGACCATGGCAAGTGCTCACCATCGCACTCGGGGACATAACATTGATCAAACACTCTCCCAGTTGATCAGAATCAGGTCAAAGGATGGAAACTTTCGTTTCGAACTTTCACCATCCGACGATATTCATCTCCTCGTCGACAAGGCACATTTAACCCCCTCGCTTGGTTCCTCCAGCTGACCCGACCTCTCCAGATCATCCAGACAGCCAGCAAGAACATCGACCAGGCGTCAATCACCATCTCCAATCAGCCACGAGGCAACGAGACCCTCGTCACGCGTCTCACCGGCCGCGATTTACAGTCACTTGGATTGAAGTACATCCCTCTGGCATTTGTGTTGTCCCGTGCTTATGATCCCTCTAGACATGGTGATCTCATCTTTGTCAACTATCAGGATCTGTCCACCTCCACCCATCCAGATCCCTTGTCCCCCACCACAAACGGCCACACACACCCCTCAAAGCAGACCAACATGTGGGAGAACGTGCAGGAGGATCCCGTCGACTCCTATTGGCGATCAAGAGACGGAAAAATTCCTCGTGCCCGTGACTCGCGCTTTTGCAAACATGCGTCGAATGGCATGTGTGACTACTGCATGCCCTTGGAACCGTATGACGCGGCCTACCAGGCTGAGCACAGCATAAAGCATTTGTCATACCATGCATATATTCGCAAGCTCTCTCCAAAGTCATCCTCCGCTGCTACTCAGGCCCTCCCCCCGCTTTCCCCTACGTCGTACAAAGTCAAGGTGCCCTGTCCGACGGGAAATCACCCGTCATGGCCGTCAGGAATATGTACCGCATGTCAGCCGTCTGCGATCACTCTACAGTCTCAACCGTTCCGAATGGTAGACCACTTGGAATTTGCAACACAATCTATCGTGGAACGATTCCTACAAGCCTGGAGAGAAACTGGCCTTCAACGTTTTGGCTGGCTCATCGGACGTTATGAGCCTTACAACGAGGTCCCGATGGGCATCAAAGCCGTGGTAGAGGCAATCTACGAACCCCCGCAAGAGGGCGAGCTCGATGGTCTGACTCTGGGCATTCCATGGGAAGACGAACAACGCATCAGGGAACTAGCTCAATCAGCGTCAACACCCTTATCGATTGTTGGGTATATTTTCACGGATCTTGACCCAACTCCAGATGACCGAACCAAGAATGTCTACAAGAGACACGCGCAGTCATATTTTGTTTCTTCGCTGGAAGCTATCTTTTCTGCCACAATTCAAAATGCCAATCCCACCCCATCTCGGTCGTCCTCAAGCGGCGCTTTTGGCTCCCGTATGGTTACCGCCATTCTTACCGCGACAGAAGACGGCCAAGTCGATATCTCCGCTTACCAAGTGTCAGAGCAAGGCTGCGCCATGGTCGCAGCGGATATGATCGAAGCCAGCGTAGAACCCGGAATCGTCCGAGTAAAGGACGAAGATCGTAGCCAAGATTTTGCGCGTTACGTTCCCGACGTATTCTATCGGTACAAGAACGAGTATGGTCTTGAAGTTAAGAAGAGCGCGAAACCCTGTTTTCCAGTGGAGTATCTTCTCGTTAACGTAAGTGTGATTTCGCGTCGTGCTGTCCCGGGAATCACGAAATGTTGTACAGGTCACTCACGGCTTTCCCCAAACACCAAACCCAATTTTCCAATCGACAGAGTTTGCAATTGAAAACCGTCCCGGACTTGAAGATCAGCTGGTCGAGAGCGTTCTCAGTTCGCTCAATCGCATGGAAATACCATCCTTTGAGGACATGCACAATGGGGTTAAGCGTCTTGAGGTCGCGAAGTGGCTTAGCGATTGGCACTTGATTGCATTCCTTGAAACCACCCAGTTACTGTCACCGGTACGGTTTTCAGTTACCGTATGACTCTCGCTCCCAGTTAATCCGGCTTGTTCAGGGCGACACAAAGATTCTCATGCGGACGGCCACTTCTCCTCGACTGTTGGAAGACCCCTTCGTGCTGGACGTCCTCACGAAGACAGACGGATGGCAGACTTTGATGACCTTTGCCCGTGAAAGTGCTCGTGAGTTCTTTCTGCATAACGTGACATTATCTCCTGGGTACAGTGACATACTCGACAGCTGCTCGTCCGACTTCGTCAGCTCCGACCGACCTGGGACATATACATGACGAAATTCCCCAGGATATCTTCGATCAGATTGCCGCGGGCGAGGCTGCTAAGAGTCGAGGGGGAGGCAACTCTCGAGTCAGGATTTGTCCTCATTGCACTTTTGAAAATGAGCATGGAGGACATGACTGTGAAGTTTGCGGTTTACCCCTTGGCTAAAGTTGCATACATACACACCACAAGATGGACATGTGGAATATTGCCATTAGCCAACCACTTAGAGGGGAATGTAGAAATATCTCATACACGTACTATCGACCGACAATAGACAAACGAAATACGTATGATCATCGTTACACAGAACTCGTCCTTCGCATGTGCTTATAACAGCGTGTAAACAGGAACACGTGTGGCTAATGTATAGTTTCGAAGACAATATCCCCAGTCGACCAGGGAAGGGACTCGTCATAGAAAAAATGTTGCCCAATACGAGGGGTCCAATGTCTCTGGAGGGATAAATCAAAGTGACACTTAGGCCAAGATCCACCATCCAGCGAATAAAAAGCCACAGAGAACACTGACAGCACGCAGAACGATGACGACAACGAGCGCCTTGCGAACTGCAGCGTAAAAGTTGTTCAGAGCGGTTCCAGACCAGTTGAGGCTGTGTGAAGCAATCAATACTAGTGAGACAACGGACAAGAGAATGCTTGCCGTCTATCATTTGAACCACCTTCACGAATGCTGGCCTCCCAACCACGTACGACTTCACGGTAACGCTTACCAAATACCCTAACATGGTGTGATGAACAGAGTGATGGGCAAGGCTACGAGGCAAGGCTTACCAGATCCAAAAGTTGACATCCGGATATGAAAACCGGGGAAACACGCTAGCAAGGCTGGGGGCGACAGCGTCAACGCGCATAACTTCGCTGCCAAAAGGTCGGAAGGGTAACTTCAGGTTAGGGGGGCGCTGTCCAGCGATCTGTTGTGACCGCGGTGGTTCGGGTACCATGTTTGCCAAGAGGTCCAATGTCATTCCAAGCGAGAGGCCCCACAGCTTTAGCCGACGGTGATTGGATGGTTTCGTCCGCTTCTCGGGGGCCACCTTGTCAGATATAATACCCTTTTCGAGCACATCTTGTGTCAACACGGAGTATGAAGCACTAACTGGGAGATGAGGGGGTCCGGCGGAACGGAGTGATTGGGAATCTGGTACGTTCAGGAGAATAGCGGGGAACTGCATACTCCCGATAAGGACGCGAACCAGAAGTTTTAGGACAGCAGCATGTCGAGGCGCCAACCTCGAGGCGGCATCGACTGTTACACTTGACCACTTTCCTCTTGACTCCACGAGGCCAGTAGTTTCGGGTAACACGGCACTGACAAGTGCTTCAAGAGGCGTCCAGTGGATACTGGTACCGTCAGCGGGTTCCGTTGAAAGCGTGCGGGAAGTGAGCTGCAAGAAGACAAAGGGTGAAAGTATCATGAGTAACCGTTTTCCTAGGGAAGTGGTGATTTCCCGGTCATCAAGCTGTCCAATGCAAGTAAAGTCGCGCTCAGCGAGATCCAAGCCGATTTCCTCCCATGTTTGTCGCATAGCTAGGTATCGGGCATTCAGACAACGACGATAGGTTGATCGAACAAGGTGGATGTACCTGTGTATAGACCACCTTCGTCCCCCTCCTCCGTTCTTCCACCCGGAAAGGCGAGGTGTGCTTCGGCTCTGCTGCTGTGATGCACGCTGCCCTCGCCTGGCAAGCTGGTCTTTAGATCGTCCGAGGACGCACCATCGTCTCTCTGCAAGAAAAGAATCTCTGGGCAAGCAGCAGGGTCCCTGACCCAGTCGAGCTCAAAAAATTGACTGAGTGTCGGAATGGGTGCATCAGCGGGAAGTGGAGTAGTCCGGGAGGGGACGATGCGAATGACAATGGCGACGGCGGCACGACGAGGTTCTGTGGGGACGTAAAGTCAGGCACAGGGAAGGAAGAGGGCAAAAACTCACGAGTGGCTGGGGATGCGATGATGCGAGGAGGTGTAGTGCGAATGCGATGTAGTGCACGCGACAAGGAGCGTACGATCTTGTCTTGTTTTTCTGGAGGGGAGTAATGAGAAGGAGCAAGTGATGGAGAATGCAAGACTAACCTTGCGACATGCTAATTTACAGCTTGTTCTTTTCCGCAGTGCAAGCGTTGAGCGCGGTACGTGGACCTTGGTCACCTCCCCAAGGACTCCCGCCACCCCTCACTTAGGGGCTTATTTGCCGGGCCGGTACTACCGTATCCATAATGTCCCAGCAGTCCAAGGGTCTAAGCGGCTCTAAATCGGAGTAGCATGACTGAGTTGAACACCCAAAATATACACTGATTGCAGGATAAAACGACGCCCGCTCTGAGAAACACGCACGGATTGGCGTTAGAGCGCTGTTAAGGACGAGGTGCTGACACAGCAGACCATGTTTTGGTGACCAACTGCAGCCAAGGTGCATGAGGAGATGTCAAGCCGTGGATCTACTGGAGAGCACGGCGGCCTTGCTGTAGAGCGATAGAGCGCTGCAATTGCCATCGATAGTGTAGTTACATGACGAACGTAGCCCAAAGACGGGAAAGCCCGCCGCCTAAATAGTCTCCCGACCGTAAAGAGGACTCTCTACTCGGCAGCCCCACCTTGACTGAGCTGAGTCTCCTTGCATTCCGACTCTTGCGTCTTCACCATTTCCTTCCCACGTCCTCTCTATAAAGAACGCCCCCCTCTCCGTGTCCACCGCACACTCGCCTCCTCAGCGACGTCCCATTCTCAATCTCCTCGACGAGTCACTCCCCTACCAGCATATCCACCCGACATGGGAATGAAATACCGCCGTTATCTCGCCGGCGAGCGCATCTATGGCTGTTCCAAGTGCAAGACTCATCTTGCCACCATTCACTCGATGATATCTCGAGTGAGTGTCCTAGTGTATACCACCCGGTCCTTTCCACTAAAAGTCCCGGAAGGCGTTCAATGGCCAGCATGGGCGCGCCTATCTCTTTGATGGGGTGTAAGTGCCCTTTTACTGTGTTCGCCTCCAACGGCTCAGACTGTTGGGCAGCGTGAATGTCGTCGAAGGCGAACCCAATGACCGCCAGATGACGACAGGTAACCACACCGTTCGGGATATTTGCTGTGTAAAGTGTGCCACCATCCTAGGATGGAAATACGTTTGTATTCACCCGTCTTATTGCAAACACTCATGTAACTGCGATTACAGGATCGAGCATATGAAGCCTCCCAGAAATACAAAGAGGGAAAGTACATTCTCGAGCGCAATCTCCTCGTCGACGTTCAATAAGCGCTGCCCTTACTCGCGGCCACAATGGAGCACCCATCCCGCCCACATGGGACATCAACGTCACTTGGAAGATATTGCGGCGACGATCTCACTGCCAGAGTGGACCCCGACAGCCCACCTATCCACCCATGTTCAAGTTCTCACCCGGATCTCACCCTCATTCACATCGCATTGTGACAGCTAATCTGTCATCTTAATTGGGTATACATGTCGACTCCTGAGTCAGCTGCCTCCCTTATGAGGCACGACAGCGGCTTCGTGCAAGGTTGAGCCCCGGTTTGCTCCTTACTTGCTACGAAACAAGGGTCTTGTGACCTGACACCGACCGTTGCCCGAAGTGTATCATTCCATCGACTATATCACCCACAACCTCAGCAGAACGCTAATTTAATGGGAACTTTACAAGCAATCCATTCATTTCTTACCTATTGCCCCCCCTTTCTTCTTCTTTCTTAATGATCCGTTTGGATTCCAACTAACACCTTTTCGGATGCAATGATTTCTCAGTGTATCTCATCTATTGTTCGGCACAATTATTTACATTGAGTGGGAGCCAAGCAAGGAGATGCCATTGTATATTTCCTACGAAACCTGTACCATGACGCTGTACGTTTGAATAGATTTCCGGCGCATCTTTTGATCATGTGCACTGTGTCAGTTGCCAGAGCATAGCCACGAGGGGATTGTTTGCGGGTGTTTGGTGTACTCCAGCCGAACCCCAACGGTATGTAAACCGTTGGGATTTCTGGTTCTGTTGGCTTCTGATTCGACTCCCCAGCGGATTTGCGGCTCGCGTATAAAAATCTACCCAAACGACGGTCGGTCTGCGACCCGGCGTCATCACGGTCTTTGTCCATCCCCACCTCGTCACCACTAAATGGGTCAGTATCGCTCGTCTATTCCACTTGCCTCTTCTCACTCCTTTGTTACCAGCAACTCTCACCATGTCCGCCGTCCGTTCCCAGCTCGGTGCTGCATCCCAATACGTCCCCTCCCCACTGGCTGGGCCTTCCCACAACCCTGTCTCCGCCCCTCCGAGACCATTGCCACGTCGCAACCCCCACTTTGCACCCTCTCGTCCCATCCGACCGTTCGCCTCCATATCACAAAATACTACCCTCTCGTCAACGAAGCCTGTCAAACTCATCGAGCCTCCTCAGAATTTCAAGACGACCTTCATCCTTGACTTAACACAGGGAGAGTTCAGTCGACAAGATTGATCTCTTTCTTCCCACATGAATATCCATCCCCCGAGAAAATGTACCCACATACACACCCTGTGCACCGTTTCGTTACTAGGCAGCATTTTGGAGGTTCTTATTCATTGTTTATCATACGCCACTCCCATGTTCCATTAGAATACAGGTACACATGTTCCAATATTACCATTGAGTCGCCAGCCTTCCGTTCCCACATTTTATACCCGTCCCGAGTCCCCTTTACCAACCTGCACTCACCCCTCGTAGGCACTCGATACTGTCAATGGAGATGTTCGTCGGTCAGACAGCTGAGTCACTTGCCTATTCTCTTATCCCAACACTGGAATTAGGCATTGACTCGAGCTTGCGGAAGAGGGTGGTCCTATTGAACAGCGGAACGGCGCAGTTCTAGCCCGCGCACAGACAAGCTGCCACGAGGCTTTCCCTTGACCCAGCCACCTGGAAGACGGTATGTACAGTCTATTCCATGGTCTCTAGGTTCTACACACGCGACTCCTGCGTAGTCAGCCTCTGAACTGGTGGTTCATTTACGGTTTATCATATTGTTGCTGTGCGACCAGTTACCCGTAATCATGGTCTCGCTCCGATACGTGCTGCACTTCTAAAAGCTGAATCCAAGTCCCAAAAAAATTCACATGTCCCACGTCAGGATCGCGAGCTTCCATTCGGCAGTCTGATTTACGGTGGTGCACGGTTTGTCATCTCAAAGACATCTGCTCTCGGATCATTCAGTTGCCGGTTATGTGTCGGGGATCAGCTTCATGTATCAAATGGTATATATGCCATCTTGTGCCCGTTGGCTCATATTACCCACTTGCTCACTGGATCAACGAGCATCACCGTCGCGTCCAAAGAACTTCCCACCATTCACCTGCCGGTCGCGTCAATGGCAAACAAACATGCATGTTCTGCGTGTTCTTACCTTTGTAAGTATCGGCAGGATCCCACACTACAGTGGATGATACTGTGAATCCATAGGTACCAGATTATTATAATGGGAGACAGAACCTAGTCAGTCCCACCAATTGAAAGACGCATTGTTTCGCGACCTCGGTTCCATCAAACAACCGAAAACGAGGCAAAGGCGTGTTGTAAACTTAACTTTAGTAAGGTTTGTCGAATGCGTTGGATCCTGGAGAACACTCGCATTAATCACTTCGTATCCTCGCTCGTGTC
>QFEL01004190.1:0-12748 GCA_003316195.1 Neoboletus brunneissimus
TGTTTGCAGTACACTTCATGCACTCCATTAAAGTGAAACATTGGAACACTTTTGGGAGTCACTGTAAGAGACGAGATGGAGGGTAGTCAAGTTCTCAGGTCGCAACTGTTAGAGCTCCAATGAAGTCACAAGGCAAGAGACACGCTCAGCCCGCTAGTAACCCCTGAAAGCCAGAAACGAAGTGGATTAGACTGGGGGTTCCAGTCGTTAAGTGTCTACTTTATATATGTTACATGAGTGTGCACGGACCATGCTTGGCATGGGAATTATTACTGATGATGATGAGTAATGTGAGAAAGATGAGTAAGAAAAGAAGCAACACGTGAGAGAAGAGCGGAAATTAATAACACGTGCTGATGATGTCATGGGTCTAGACCTGATCACGTGTGTGTTCCCACGGTCACGTGCATGCATCGAGTAAATGTGAAGATAAAGTGTTGTACGAGTGTAAAGTGTAAAATTGAAAAATAAAGCATATAATATTACAGCCCACCCAAACTCATCTGCTAGCACCCACATAGCCATCCTCAAGTTACAGATTGACCAGATCAGCAAGGAGCTCGAGGGGACTCTCATCATGGCCATATATCAGCTAGGCATGCTGGAATTCCTGAAGGAGATCAAGCAATATTCCACTGAGCTCACAACATTTTCTACCCTTTCTTCTGACATTTCCTCCACCTCCTCTTCCCCACTAAATGATGAAGAAATCTGCCTCATCAAGCAAGTAGAGGCCTACTGAACTGGGCATGAAGGATGTGCAGCCCTTCCCCCCTCTCACCCTCGGTATGCTGGAACCTGTTACAAGTGCCACCACCTGGATCACATCCTATCTGACTGTTAGTACTATCAATGCCCACATTGCATTCACTGGACCCCAGGCCACTTTGGCTCCCATTGTCCACTTTACTGACATGTCCACCCCCCTTCATCTTCTTCAACAATGTCTTCATCCTTGCACCATACCCACTTGTCCTCCACCTCCACTGCCATCCCACCTCGCCCAGTACCACTACCTCCTCACACCTCCTCACATTCTTGTCATTGGCCCACCCCTGCATCCACTCACTGTTCCCTACCCCTGCCTCCTCATCCCCCCACCCCAAAATTGTTACGGTTCACTCCTATGTCTACCTTTTTCCTCTTCTTTTCCCCTTCACTCGCCCCAGTTCCACCTATGCTTCTTATGTCTCGCATTCCCATTAGTCACAGTCAGTCACACCCCTTTTCATCTAAAACCTTAAACCACACAGCCTAGCCTGGGTTCTTCTTTGAACCCTTCCCCTCCGCCCCGGGCAGTGCCCCTTTTCATCTTCACTCTTCATCTCCGGCTATTGCCCCCACTCCATTCCATTTCGTGCCCTTGCTGTACTACCCCTGCTCAGATACCATGCACATCCTCTCCCCTTCGCCCTGTACCTACCATTCCTGACCCAGTCTGTGTGCAGTAGGGTACACTACTTAAACAGCTAGCTAGCACTCTTGTACCCTAGCTTAGCTTCCCGAATCTGCCTCTTGAAGCTCACCCTAGCGCAACCCGACTTCGCCTGTCACTGGACCGGCTTAGCCCTTCACATGCTTTGCACTCGACAACAAGGCACTTGACCTGAGTTGACTGGGGCTTTGGACCTCTGATCCTCGCCCCTATCTGCGTCCCTGCCCTTAGGCATTCTTAGTATCATGACTGTGCCTCTGCCCTTGCCTCTCTAGTTAAGGGCTTCTACCTTTCGGGTCTACGGTTATCCACTCCTAGGTCAAACTGTAACAGTTTCCCTCTAGTTATATATAGGCCCACCTTAAGCAGCTGTACCTTAATTTAGACCTAATCCATCATACCTAGCTTTGAACTCCTATCTGGCATGATTCCTCAGCTGATAGACTTGACAGCCAGTGTTTTATCTATCTTCCTCTCCTGCTTTGCAGAAGGAACCCCTTTGCCTGCACAGGACTGTACTCAATCTCACCTCAGATGCTGAGACCACTCTAGAGTGGCTCAAAAAACTGCTGCAATGTTTGCATGTTTTTCACTAAATGCAATGGTCCTTAATAACCCCTAATCCTTGCCCTAAACCATGAGTAGATGAAATGAAGTACCTACTTTTGGCCCTCTATTAATTCAGGATTCAAGGAATTCCATTGAAGGATGATGGAATGGCAGCCATTTCAATATAATAACTCATTGGGACAGTTTTTTGACTTTATACAAGATAGAGTATTTAGTACTTGGGCTTGGTGGAGTAACGCTTGATTTCCTTTAAAAACTCTAGCATGCCCAGCTGGTACATGGCCATGATGAGGTTGCCCTCGAGTTTCTCAGTGATCTGGTCTATCTGTAGTTCCAGGATAGCGACATGGGCACTGGTGGACGAGTTGGAGCGGGTAGTAAGGAGGTGGAGGTGGGAGTACTGAAGGTACACCTTGTAGAGGGCCCAAAGGGGGGAACAGAGGTCGAGGTGGGAGGAAACGGAGACAATAAGATGAGAGTCATGGAGGAGAGTGCATAGTTGTTGTAAGATCTCTCTGTCAGAAAGGTCGTCATGAAGGTGATGGGCAAAGACAGGAAGATCTACCAAGACAATGGCTGGGGGAGCAGCAGGGCCTGCAAGAGATAGACGAGAGGGTTGATCAGGGGTAGGAGAAGGAGAGCCCCAGCCAGGAGAAGTGATGCATGACGAAGGCATGGAGATGTCCTTGACAAAGGGTATAGGATCATAAAGAGTAGAAGAAGGAGTAGGTGAGGCAACTGGTGGTGAAGAGACAGAGGAGATGGAGAAGGGGGTGATGGAGACCGGGATGGTGGTGGGATAGTAGTCATCAGAGGGGACATCAGAGCAGGGCATAGTGGTTAATTGGTGGTTGGTGGGGTCAGGTGCAAGAGGAAGAATTGGAGGGGAAATACTTCAGGTGTTGTTTCTTATAATCAAGGAGGGCAGCCTTTGAATGTTTAAGGTTGCACTCAGGGACCCAGGAGTCTTCTTCCGCAGTATACCCTTTCCAACGTATCAAATATGAGCAGGAGCGGGTAGAGCCTCGGTGCTTGAGAATCTTTTCGATTTCATATTCCTTTTTGCCATCTACAAGATCTGGCAGTGGAGCAGGGAAATTGGGGCCATGCACGGAGTTTTCCTTGTATGGGGTTAACAGGGAGGCATGGAAGATGGGATGTATTTTCCAGGTTGAGGGGATGCAGAGGTGATAGACAATAGGGGAGAGGGTTTCGGTGATGATGAAAGGTCCTTTCTGTTTAGGTGTGAATTTGGGATTGACAACTGATTGTTTCAAATTCCGGGCTTCGAGCCAAACCTTATCTCCTTTCTTGAAAGGTTTAAACTTCCTCCAGTTGTGTGATATCATTACTTGGCATGTGAGTTTGTGGGCTGCTAGGGCCTCGTCACAGGCTGCTGTCAAGTTTTTGATGTGGGAGGTGACTGCAGGAAGGGATGTCTCGGAGATGACTGAGAGTAGGGCACAGGGTTCATAGCCCATCATAAGGTAGAATGGAGTTTGATTTGTGACGAAGTGGGAGCGGTGGTTGTGGGCAAATTCCACATTGGCAATCAAGTCAGCCCAGGTTGTAGGGTGGGCTCCATAGAAGATCTGAAGGTAGGTCTTGATCTCCTGGTTGACCCGTTCAGTTTCCCCATCAGTTTGGGGATGGTAAGCAGTGGAGAGGGCGAGGTCATAGTTAAGGAGTTTTCCGAGTTCCCTGGCGAATGCCAAGGCAAATTGAGGTCCCCGATGAGAGATGACCTTGTCCAAGAGACTGAAGCATTTGTAAACGGAAAGGAAAAAGAGTATGACAATGCCTTCCGCTGTCACAGTCTTATTGGTAGGACAAAGGACCACCCCCTTAGTAAGCCCATGGTCAACCACAACCAAAAGAGAATCAAAGCCTCTGAACAGGGGGAGGTTGGTGATGAGGTCGCAGGAGATTTGCTGGAAGGGGTGGGTGCAAGTGGAGTGGATAGGGGTGAGTGGAGAAATGGTGGAATGGGTATTCGACTTGTTTTGCTGGCAGGTGGCATAGCCTTCAACATAGTGATGAACATAAGAGGCAAGGCTGGGCCACCAAAACTCAGAGGCAACAAGCTGGTGAGTTGTAAGATAACCAGGATGGCCTGTAGAGGCATGGTCGTGGCATTGATGGAGGATGGAGTGACGGAGGAAGGAGTTGGCAGAGATGTAGATGTGGCCATTATACGTAAGGACACCCTCAAGTAATTGCCATGGAGAGGTGTGGGAACGAAGGAAGGCTGGAGCGTCATGGGAAAGGGATTGGAGTGCTTGAAGGGTGCACAGGTCATCCATTGAGGCAGACTTGATATGATCAGAAAGAGCAGTATCAATGAGACAGACAAAGAGGGAGGGGGGTAGAAGAGTGACTCCTTGGTTATCCATGTCATGGGGGAGATGATCTGGTCGGCATGAAAGGGCATTGGGTCCAGTGAGTTGGAATCCTGGAACATGAACAATTTTAAGATCAAAGTTAGTGAGGTCGAGGAGCCAGTGCACCTGGCAATGGTTGAGGGTCTGGGGGGAGCAGAAATAGGTAAGGTCCTGTTATGGTCGTGTAACAGAGTGTACTTGTGATTTGTACTTATCACTTTTCTTTTGATCAGTTCTCAGTCACGTGACTAGATCACATGCACCACCACGTCTAACTTATTTCTTTTTCACCTTTTTCTAGGAGACAACGGACTCCATGCGACTCTGAGATTCCCCTTGAGGGTCACGTGACAAGGTCATGTGCTAGTCCAGATCTCAGATGGACACTTTATCTTTATTAGGTTACATTTGATCTCATGATGATCTCTGTCTTATGATTCACTTCCATTCTGCCACACCGTGTGTGCACCTCATGTCTTTCATTTCCATTACACTTCCATTTTACATGCATATGCCTCACGTATTTAATTACTGTTCACCCTATACCCTAGATTGTAGATTTGATCACAACATATACACATAGTTTAGTTTGCTATATAAACCCAAAGGGCTACAGCTGGTATCCCCAGTCTAGTTCTCTTGGGAGTTTATATCCAAAGAGATCCTCTCAGTCCCTTTCCCCTTCCTTGTTGTGGTTTTAGTTGATTTGCCTAAGCCTTGCTTTGGGTCATTCCAGGTTCTTATGGTCAGTGAAGACCTGGACAGGGAAGGGGGAATCATGGAGGTAATGTCGCCAGGCCTTAAGAGCTTGGATGACAGCAAGGAGTTCTCTGTCATAGATGTCATAGTTCCACTCGGCTGGGATAAAAGATTGGGAGAGGTAGGAACAAGGGTGCCAGTCACCATCAGGTCGGTTTGGAGGAGAATGGCACTGGAGGCATATTTTGAGGCATCGGTGGTGATGGTGAAAAGGACTGACAAGTCGGGGAGATGGAGGATGGGTTTCTTGAGGAAGAGTTGCTTAAGTCGTTGGAAGGCCAATTTGCAAGAGGAGGACCAGTTCCATTTGGCTGTTTTTTTGATGAGGTTGATAAGGGGGTGGGTGACAATGGAATAATTTGGGATGAACTGGCAGTAGAAGTTAGTGAAGCCAAGGAATGAACAGACTCCCTTGACATTGGAGGGTTGGGGCCAGGTGGAAATGCCTTTCAGTTTGACTGGGTCCATGGTGAGCTGGTCAGGGTGGACAATCATGCCCAAATATTCAACCTCCTCAGCTGCAAAGGTGCATTTCTTGAGTTTGAGGTGGAGGTCAAGCTCAGTCATGTGTTGAAAGATGCATTTGGTTTGTTCCTCGTGAAATGGCCCAAAGCAAGGCTTAGGCAAAATCAACTAAAACCTAACTGGAAGAGAAAAGTGACTGAGAGGAACTATTGGGTTGAAACTCCCAAGAGAACTAGACTGGAGATACCAGCCGTAGCTCCCTGGGTTTATATATCATAGTATCTACTTGTACATGTTGTGGTTAGATCTCTGATCTAGGGCATAGGACGAGCGGTAATTAAATAAGTGAGGCATATGCATGTAAAATGGAAGTGCAACGGTGATTAAAAGCATGAGGCGCACACACGATGTGGCAGAATGGAAGAGAACAAGGACGGAGATGAATGTGAGAACAAATATAACCATATATGGATAAAGTGTCCATCTGAGATCTGGGCTAGCACATGACCTTGTCACGTGACCCTCAAGGGGCATCTCAGAGTTGCACAGAGTCCGTTGTCTCCTAGAGAAAGGTAAGAAGAAATAAATAGACGTGGTATGCACGTGATCTAGTCACGTGACTTGAGAAACTAAAGAAAAGTGATAAGTACGAATCGCGAGTACACTCTGTTACGCGACCATAACACCTCGTGGGTTTTGGCATCGGGGGAGAAGATGAGGAGGTTGTCCATATGACCTCCCTTGGCCTTGATAACTGCCTGAATCCTTCTAGGCATGCTTTCTATCCATTTCTGACACTCTTCCACAGAAATCTTCCCCCACTCCACCACCACTCTATTCCATAATTGATGAATTCCTGTAGGAGCCCTTTTATATCCTGAGAGATATTTTTTGAGATAATTCCAAGTATGTTCAATGGGGTTGAGGTCTGGAGACTGAGCAGGCCAATCTAGAAGCTTGATATCTTGCTCTTCAAACCAGATCTGGGCCCTTCTAGAGGTATGCTTGGGGTCATTATCCTGCTGGAAGATGACATCCTTTTTAGGGATCCCAGATTTCTCCATGCTTTGCAATAGCCCTGCCTCCAAAATGGCCACATACTGTTCAGCATCCATCCTCCCTTCAACCTCACTCAAAACCCCTACTCCATTCCATCCAATGCAATCCCAAACCATCAGTGATCCTCCTCCAAATTTAACTGTATCTTTAACCTCTCTAGAAGTTAGCCCCTTACCCTTCCTTTTCCATACATATTTTGGTCCATCTGACCCAATCCTATTGATCTTGGTCTCATCTGACCAGATAACCCTCTTCCAGTCCTCCACAGTCCAATGCTGATACTTGAGAGCAAAGACCAACCTCCTCTTTCTATGAGTAGCAGAGAGAAGAGGTTTTTTCTTCTTCACCACAGCCTTTAAAGAGGCCTCCTTGAGGGTATTCCTGACTGTCTGTGAGCAGACAGGGGTGCCGATGATAGAATTGTTGAAACAAGTGGCCTCAGCTGCATTATTGGCCTTGCCAGTAATGATTTGTTGTACAAGAGTACATTTATTGGTAGAAGAAAGTTTGGAAGGATGTCCACCATGATGGTTTTCTTTCTCTGGCTGGATTTCCTGGAGGACCCTAGCCACAGTAGACTTCCCTATGCCAGTTTGGGGTGCAATTTTTTGACAAGAAAGGTCAAGGAAAGCAAGAGAGATGATGTTATCCCTTTGAGCAGTAGAAAGGTGTTTCATGGTGGTAATGAGGGAATTTATTCAGAATGGCAGGGTTTATATATACTGTATCATAATTGTTTACATAAGGGTGACATAATATAATAATTATCTAAAGTATGTAATCATATCACAGCATCCCAGGGTCTGATATATATAATGTAAACTCAAAGTCAGAAAACTGTCCCAATGAGTTGTTATATTGAAATGGCTGCCATTCCATCACCCTTCAATGGAATTCCTTGAATCCTGAATCAATAGAGGGCCAAGAGTAGGTACTTCATTTCATCTACTCATGGTTTAGGGCAAGGATTAGGGGTTATTGAGGACCATTGCATTTAGTGAAAAACATGCAAATATTGGGACAGTTTTTTGAGCCACTATAGTTGGACATTCAATTGCTGGGTGTTAGATCCACTTGTTGCACTAGTGTTCACTTAGCACCTAGCAGTGGATGTGAACATAACAGTTATTTCCTCAACACCTGCAGATTTATATCTTTTCTGCCACTATACAGAAGGTGTTCAAGAAAAACTTGTCACTCAACTTTATGATGTTGGCCTTGTGAATGCAGGTAACTTTCTGTGAATCATGAAGGGTTATGTTCAAGAGTGGTATGATGTGTGATGGAAGCATATCTATGACCAATCCAATTCATCTGTCCCTGCCTATCCATCACTTGTGAGATTTTTTATTTATCCTAGTCTATTTGCCATGGGATGCTGATTGGTTTGCCAAGGCAAATGACAATGCTTGGGCTCAGTTTTTTGCAACTACTGAGCTAGGTAGAATTACCAAATCAGCAAACTTGGTAGATATCCACAGGAAAATACTTGCATGATATCTACTGGGTATTTTCTTGCCTCACCAGGTGGTAAGTCTCAATTGAGGGAAAGGATAGCTTCATTCTTATCATGTTTTCTAGGAACTACTCAATAATTATATAAAGACCTTCCAAGGTACCCTGATGAATGGTCTGAAATCTGGAAGCTTCTTGTTATGGTTCAACCAGAGAGGGGTGACCATAGACCCGAAAGGTAGAGGCTCTTGACAAGGACAGCTAGGGTAGGGGCAAAGATGTTGCCAAAGGGGAGTGGGGACACGGGAGGAGGCAAGGATCAAAGGTCTGAGGCCTTAGTCAACTCAGGTCAAAAGCCTTGTTGTCAAGGACAAAGGTTGTAAAGGTCTAAGCTGGTCCAGTGACAGGCAAAGGTGAATCACACAAAGGTGAGCTTCAAGGGTAGAATTCGGGAAGCTAAGCTAAAGTACAGGGGTATGAGATTGAGGATTAAATAGAGTACCCTAAGGTGCACAGACCATGCTGGAATAGGTAAGTCAAGGATGAAGGGGAGAGGATGCACATAGTGTCCAAGTGGGGGTACTATAGCAAGGGTATGAAATGGAACAGGACGGAGGTATTACTTGGAGATGAAAGGCAGAGATAAAAGGGGGTGCTACCCAGGGCAGAGGGGAAGGGTTTGGAAAAGAACCCAGGCTAGGCTATGTAAGTTTAAGGTTTGAAATGAAAAGGCACTGACAGAGACCGGAGATGAGTTATGGAGGGGAGGCATAGTTGTAGACGAGATGAGGCAAGCTGGACAATGCCAAAGGTAAAGCAAGGAAAAAAAAGTAGACATATGAATGAATTGTAACACTCCTGGCAGTCAGAGAGATTTGTCATTCCTGGAATGGAGGCAATATTTGGAGTGGGGCAGATGTCCATTTCTGTGGGAATGTTCATGGTAGGACATATGGTAAGTATCACATAATGATGGCTACAGTTTCAAGGCTGATGACTGCCACATTCAGATAAGTGACCGCAAGATCTGGTTATGTCATCAAGGTCCCTCAAAATCCCAGGAGTTCAAGCTTGGCTTCAGGTAATGGAACCTTCCAAGCAGTTTCTCAACACAGTTCTTGGAGTTGTCCACCAGGAATTTTGGACAGCCAGCTCAGCTGCTGCTAGTAAATATAGGGAACAGCTGGGCTTCCAGCTGACTACTCAGCCCACTGCGTTTACTGGATTGGATGTTATTGTCGACCACTTAATGTCATCCTATTGTGACAAGGGCAGTGCTCCTGCATTTTATGACATGTTGGTTAGCCTCAGAACCAGTAAGGATGCTTTACTGATTTTGAATGACATTACTGCCAAATTTCAATACTCCCTGGGGTCAGTGTTATTCCTGATAGGATGGATTTTGAAACATCAGGTCAAGGAATGGGGGGAAGGGGAGAGGGTGGCAATTGCTCACTACTCTAAGGATAAAGTACTCCATAAATTTGATCTTCCTAGGCCACTGATGCCCACCCAGTTAACTTGGTGGGCATCTCATGGTATACCTTTGTAGCTTTCTTACTTGATGTTACAGTTCAACCAGGAAGGGACAATTGTAGACCTGAAAGTGGGAAGCTCTAGGCAAAGGGGTGGGCAATAGGTGATAGTTGCCAGAGGGGATGCAGGTGAAGGTAAAGATCAAGAGTCTAAGCCTTAGTCAACTCAGGTCAAAGGCCTGATTGTTGAGAGCAAAGGTAGTCAGTTCTTAGTCAGTCCAGTGATGGACAAAAGGTGATTGCACAAAAGGTGAGCTTTTCAGAGGCAAGATTCAAGAAGCTAAGCTAGGGGACAGGAGTACTAGCTAGCAGATTAAATAAGGTACCCTATCACATACAGACTGGGCTGGAATAAGCAAGACAAGGGCAAAAGGGAGGGATATATGTAAGTGTCCTAGCAGGGGTACTATAGCAAGGGCACAGGAAAGATGGGACCAGAAGAAGTAACTCAGAGATGAAAGGCAGAAATGAAAAAGGGCACTGCCTGGGGTGGAGGAAAAGAGTTTGGAACAAAACCCAGGCTAGGCTGTGTGACTTTGACATTTAAGTAAAATGAAAGGCACCAACTGAGACCAGTGATGAGTCATGGAAGTAAGCTAAGCCATGAAGGGAAATGACATAGGTACAGACAATGGAGGAAGAAGATAGGTAAGCACAGCGAAGTAAAGGAAAAAGAGTAGTGGTGCAGATGGATTGTAACACTCGACTTACTTCTGACAGAATTTGGTTAATTGCTTGTGGCTGTTATTCTATGCTATATCTCCTTGACTTTCCCTATTTAGCTACCTACTTTCAGACAAAATTCAGCTAACTACATTTGATTGCATATTGGATGTTGGCTCTTTAATCTCTGAAGCTGTTCATTCAGGGGTATGCATATATACCCTTTGGTATGTAGGGCTGTACTAGCTGGTTATGACATCAGTAGAGGTGGTATATCAAAACCTTAAGAGTTGCTCACAGGGCAGTCCCACCAAACCATGTCCCTTTCTCAAAAATCAAAAAGGGTCAAATTCATAGCCCATAAATCTGGTGGGTTCAAGCCATGCATCCATCTCAGGACAAATGGTGGTATGGACTCCTCAAAAGACTCATTGAGAAAAAACAAAGTATCAAGAAGTCGATGCCAAAGCCTATTATGCCTTATCCAACAGTGAAGAGGAAACTCCTAGAAGAAAGACCCCCAAAACTCCAGGTAATTTACCTCTTGGGTGGAATGACAACTTCATTGGCATTCCTGGGAATGATGTAGCTCATGTGAGGTGAAAAACAAAGGTAAATTATAATTATTACCATGTCTTATGTAAGCCTTATAAGAACTGATGTTATCTTATCTTATCTGATGCAGATCCAGCACAACTATCTATCTGATTGGGTTTCCTGGCGAGATACATATTTGGCAACCATCCTGCAAGGGGAGAGCCATGCAGATAGGAACCAAAAATGCCTGGGCTGTTTACAGGCTGAGGCTGATATTTGATGTCTTTCCTGCCTCAATAGTCCCTTATGGTGCAGTTCCTGTGCAGTGAAGGCCCATGCTACCTTATCTTTCCATAGGATTAAATGGTGGACCAGGTAATTTTATGATACAGTTACAGTCCTCTCCATGAACTTGGATTTGTTCTGAACCTAGGTCATGCTAGGAACATCTGCTTCTGCAATGCTAAGGGAAATATCTTCAATTGGTTATCTAAGGAGTTTACCATAGTAGACTCAGCAGGAATATTTGTCCATCAGGTCAAATGGTGTCATTGTAATGGTGCTGAACTGACAGACAAACACCTTCAACTACTTCAAGCCTGTCTCTTTCCCTTCACCACCACCCAACCTCAGACAGCCTTTATTTTCAATGTTCTTGATCACTTTCTTATTGATGCCTTGGAATGCAAGACTTTGGCCATGAGCTCTTACCACAAGCTCTGGAGACTCACCAATAATGCCTTTCCCAGTTTTTGCCAGTAGATATTGTTATATTAGATTATTGCTGTTTTTCATTGGTTTGAAATTGGCAAGACTATTACTGTGAACTCATGAGAGTATCTTGAATGTGGAGAGATGTAACCAATAGGAAGCAAGTGGAATTTGGTCACAATGTGGAGAGAAGACCAGATCCAGGGGATTTAGCCATCTTCTGTCCAGCTTGTCCCCAACCAGGTATCAATTTGCCCAAGGATTGGAAGGAAAAGTATGATGGGTGAGTATTTTGATGAATTGCAGAAGTAGGCTGACTTAAAGAAGCAGTGAGGCTCTGGCATTGCAATACATGATCAATGGTAATTTTACTGCTCAATGTTACGGTTTGACCAGAGGTGGGCGACTGTAGACCCGAAGGTGAAAGCTCGAGTCGAGGACGTAGGAGGAAGACGAAGGTCGGCCTATGGGGAGATGCAGGAGAGGGCGAGGATTGAAGGTCCGAGGCCCAAGTCGACTCAGGTCTAAAGCCTTATTGTCGAGTACAAGGGATACGAAAGGCTCGGCCAGTCCAGTGACAGGCGAAAGCGGATCGCACGAGGGTGAGCTTGTTAGAAGTATATTCGGGAAGCTAAGCTAGGGTGCAAGTGTGCTAGCTAGCCGTTTAAATAGTGTACCCTATTGTGCACAGACCAAGTCAGGAAAGGTAAGTACAGGGCAAAGGGGAGAGGATGCACGTGGTGTCCAAGCGGGGGTACTACAGCAAGGGCACGAAGAGGGGACGGAACGGAGGCAGTAGTCGGAGATGAAGTATGGAGATGAAAAGGGGTGCTGCCCAGGGCGGAGGGGAAGGGTTTGGAAAAGAACCTGGGGTAGGCTGTGTTTTAAGGTTTAAATGAAAAGGGTTGCGACTGACCATGACTGATGAAAGCGTTAAGAAGTAAGAGGCATAGGTGGAACCAGGACAAGTGAAGGGAGTAAAGGGGAACAGTAGAAGAAAAGGTAGGCTTAGGAGAGAATCGTAACATTACCCCCAGTTTACCCTTCGAGCCATTGGCGAAGAAATCTCAGTAGAGGTCGGCCGACCCACCATAGGGGGAGCCAGTAATGCCGCCCCAGGCGATGTCGTCATAGACGTCATCGTTGTTGTCATATTCTGGAGTAGGGGGGCGTGGGGG
>QFEL01004193.1:0-13625 GCA_003316195.1 Neoboletus brunneissimus
CGGAGACCTGTTCAGGGATATGAGGATGAATAGAGGGTTTCAATGATAAAACCTTGCTTGTTTCCACTACCATGGAACCCGTGAGTAGAGGTACGCTTTATGCGGCAGCCTGGTCAGCCGTATACTGACCCTTGAGCCCCATAGACGCTACTACGTAGAATGGCGAAAACCAAGCTGTATATATGTCTATTATTTTGCGCAACCTGCCGTTCCATCTTTGCATCCAGAGGTTCGCTTGCCGGCGCGACCTGTTCATCTACCTATCGTTGCGTCCGCGACTTTGATGGCGAACAACGGATGACCACGCAATATAACTGACTAAGCGTTATTGTATTAGGGGGCTCCCTGAACCTGGCACGCAGAGTTGTCCAAGGTTCGAGACGCAATTAGCGGAAGAGTGCCCTCCCAAACATTTATAACACGTATTTTGGTACGGAGAATGATATGATTGAGTGATGAGATCGGAACAAGGGTTTTTGCGTGCTCCTTGTACTTGGGTCTCCGAATGCTGCAAGCCGTGTGGTAGAGCGAAGCACGTGACTTGCTGCCGAGGAGTAACGCAACGCGTCGTCTTACTAGCCTGCTGGGAGGGAATTGCCCTCGCTGTGAGTCCCGATGAATGCACTCTGTCGTGTCTTGCGTGGGTCCACGCGTTTGTCGGTGACACCTTCTTTGGTGCTGCGACGACCCTCCATCACGTCCTATTCGCGCGCCTTCTCTACCGAGTCCGACACGCTCAAGCAGAAGCCAAAAGCAAGCACACCGCTTCGACGTACTGCCTCTGCCTCTCTCCCTATTCGTTCAAATCCGACCCCAACCCGTAGCCCAATTCGACCCGTGCTGACATTCGCAACAGCGGAACGCTACCTTCCTACTCGCCTACGTTCTCGTCTCACACCGGATTCTCAGAAACTCCACGACGCATGGTGGATTCCGCGTTGGGGCCAGGATGGCGAAATTTTCGTCTTTGGAAACGGTAGCTTTGTATGCTGGGGCTTGAGCGAAGATGAAGCCCGCCAGTTTGCAAAAGACATCCTGACTCCTTGTGAGGTCGGCTCGCTCCAAGATCCTGAGACAGAGGAACTCGAATTTGTGACAGATCCAAACGAGTAAGGTCATCCTTGCGCTCAAAGTTCTGCAGAATGGCTGATCGTCCTTGCCCTTTCAGGAAGACCCGAATACAGGGTGACTTGATCATCCTCGGACGCGTTGCGCAACTCCAAGATCCTTTGAATGCCGCTTCCTTTCTTCCATCGAACCCATCTCTCGACATGGCGACGCTCCTCGCTCGGTATGCTTACTCTCAAGCACTTTCCCGGTCCACCACGCTCTCCGTTCTCGAAGAATCCCTCGAGGCATACCTCCTCTCCGTTGCTGAGCTACCCCACTCCCTTGAGAAGACCGGAAAACCCGGACTTGGCCGCCAGGCACTCATCAAGAAGTTGGGCGTTTTGATGAAGTTCCGCCAAGGTCTTAATCTCAACCGCGAGAATTTCTCTGATACCCCTGATTTGTACTGGACCGAGCCGGAGCTTGAGAGCTTTTTTAAATCTATGACGGCTGCACTAGAGGTCAAGGCGCGGACGCATGCCGTCAACGAGAAGATTACTTATGCGACCGAGGTAGGTTCAGTTCTCCGCTGGCGCATCAACACTCATCTCAGTCTGAACCCAGGTTCAATCGACCCTTAGACAGCTGCTCACGGAGGTATGCATCAGCATCATTGTGTCATGTCCAGATTCCAGAGTGCTCAATATGTCCTAGTCTTCCGCTCACCGCATGGAACTAGTAATTATTGCACTCATCGCCGTCGAGGTCATCATCGTCAGTCTTGCCATGCTCCTCTTGTATGATTTGAACCGTAATTGGATTTAGGCACTCATACGAGAAGGACCCGAGCTTTACCGGATGGTCTTCGGTTTACCGAAAGAGAAAGAACCAAATACCGCCAGATCTCACTGACCGTTCTACATTGCCGCCCTAATCTATTGATTTCCAAAGTCGGAGATATCCCACCTCTCTTCATTATAAAAGCAGCTGCAATCACATCCAATACCACAGATCTCTGTGTATTATATTAAATGGCTCCAGACGTAGATTGTAATCCGGATCTCCTATTCAGAAACCGACCATGGTCATTTCTCGTTCGAATGGGTTTCTCAACGCACGAAGCACGCGGAGTAATAGAACACAAACAGTTTCGGGGCGCTGTCGCAACAAGCAATTAGCAACAACTAACAAGGGTTCGACGATAAACCTCACCTCATGCATCCGCCCGTAAATTCTGCCTTGACATCAATTTCTTCTCCGAACCCATCAAAGGCTTTCGCAAGGTGCACAGTTGCCAGTATAGTTATGATGGCTGTCCAGATGTTCTGGTCTGCTATATGCCTTCTAGGACAGATGCGGCTACGAAATCTGTTAGTATCCACTCCTCAAGCGGAAACAAGCATGTGTCCCACCGGATAAGACCAAAAGAGTAGTGGGCTGTGCCTTCTGCGAGCATTCCAGTGGGTGTGAGATGGCGTTCTGGAATGAAAGTTATCGGGTCATCGAACCGCGTCTCGTCGTGTCCCATTGCCTTGTGCTAGCTCAGCCTGGAATATGTCGATCAACGGATAAGATGCATACCAGATGTTGGGGACTACGAAGGCGCCTGCGATAGCGTTACTTATGGCATGTCACCGACAATTCATCAGCTCACCTTGGGGGATGTACATGCCTTCACATATATCATTCGTCGTGGTCAAATGTGGAACCGCTGCGAAGGCAGTTCAACCCCAACTACTGTCCCTGGACCAACTCACTCACCACTAGGCACCACGTGTCGCCAATATAGTATCTCAAGATACACTGCCTCTGTATATGGCAGATTCGGCCTGTCATCAAAATCTGGGAGGGGTCCACTACCTACGACCCGGTCAGTCTCTTCTTGAGCTTTAGCTTGGACTTCGGGATGGAGCACCACGGGGAGGAGAAATACACGCAGTGTTGAATCGCTCTAAAGTGTGGTCAAGTCAAGAAGTATAAATAATTTCGCCACCCACAGTTTCAGCACCGCCTACAGGATTGGTATGAATCCTTGTTAAACCAAGGAGTGCGTGCGTGCACATACCTACGAAACTGGATGCTGCCACAGCTCTGATAGTGTCTTCGTTCACTTTACCGCTTGGCTGCTCGAGTAAGTCACGAACGAGCGATCCCCCCGCTGTTCCGGCAGCCTAGTAAGGTAACCTTTATCGTACGCCAAACTGGAAGGGGATGACGATAATTACCATGTTTTCCTTGACGTATTCAACGGGGCTAATTAACACTTCCTCTGCGAGCGCACGACATTCCGCAGCGCGTTGCTTGTATCTTCCTCCCAGCAACCAAGATGGAACATGCGCCACGAACCACGTCGACAATTGAAGTAACAATACGACATCGCAACCAACTAGACATACGGAATCGAATGGCGAGAAACAAAGCGGTCCGCCCAGGAGCTGCCGCGATCACGAGCAAATTGATAAAACGCTGGATCTTTGTCATGAAGGGGTCGTCCTCGGGTGCAACTTGGTATCCGCATGTCGCAGCCATGATAGATGCTGCTGCAAAGCTGCAAATCGTCCAGCGACACCGACGTACAAGTATACAATATAGACGACACACGTTTTACAATGAGTAGCGTGATCCTCTGGGGCACCGACTCGGAGGAAGTGCTCTACAAGCTGGCGGGCCTCGCGGATCGCTAATGGCATGTACTGATTTGCCTTTTGCTTGTTGAAGGCGCTATTGTACAGCTTCCGATGGTGCCTCCACTCGTCGCCGTACCGAAGAAAGGTCAAGATGAAACTCGTGCCAAGCCTAGTAGGTGCGTGTCAATCCGTCGCATCCTCAGCTTGCAACGACCGAAAGCAGGGCAATACACGTTTCGTTTGTTGGCACGTAAGGTCTCTCGGAATAGATGGCTGATCGTTGATCCAACAGGTCGTGCGCCACTTTTGCGCTATTGAGGATGATAAAATGCATGCCAGGCAAGTTGGCATATACTACGGCGCCTGGCAGAAACGACCCTGAGGATAACTCACTATTCTCCGAGGATCAGGACTCAAATACACCGTATTGCTTCCCCCATTGTTCATACGATAACCAAGGGTGAACAGGGTTGAGATCGAAGATGTTACCGGCCAAGGGAAGGCCGATCGGTCCTGGGGGAAATAGAGGTCCATCTCTGAATCGGTATGCACGGAGGACAAATGTAGCGCGGAGAGTGAAACCGACAGAGTATACAGATCCAGATCCAGTCATGGCCATGGTGGCACCGGTCATGACCCCACGAATAGTACAACCTCACGAGCATTCACCTGTGGGCAAATGAGAGTAGCACCCTCGGACGGGTGCCATTTCAAATGACTCCACTGTGGCAGGATCGGTTGAGTGCGACCGTCCCTACCAATTGGTTCTCGCGCCTTGGTTTCTCGCTCGTAAGCCGAGGGCATAAACAAAAATAAGTCTTCGTTCTCCGCGGGGCAGGAGGCGTTGGAAGGGAATTGTGCTTTAACCATTACGGTTTGATTGACCAGTTTGGAGTCCAAGCACAAGCATCCAAGAATCCTGCCGCATACTCACCGGTGATTTGATGTTTGCATTGACGGCGAGTCAGTATTGCGTGAGACCGTGTAAACAAGAGCAATATACCGCATGACTACATGTGGATACCATACATCCGTAAACAATTCCTGAATCCTGAGGCGGTAACGTCAGAAAAGCCAGGCAACGCGTAGCTTGCCCAAGGCTGGAAGATAGCGGTGATGCTCTGACGAGTATTATATAAAGGTTAAGACAACTTGGCCTGTGAATACCACAATGAGTTGAAAACATATGCAAGTTGTGTCTTACCTAAGTACATGGGAGGCTGGTACAGAAACACGTTAGTACACGCGCGGGGACGGGTACATGATCACTAGCACGGGTCGACTGGTCCTGGTCAGTCGCCGCTCCATCGCGTACCACGCTTTGGTTACATAATCTTTTCTTGTGTTCTGCCAGCCAGTGCGACGACGCGGATTTGTCAACACTCTGAATCGAGCCCGGTTTCACTAGATATATTTCAAGGAGCACCAAGTCCGACTGACGGGCTTGTCGTGGTTCAGCGCTGCAGCAAGGTTCGGTCGGGTTCGGCAGTGCTGTCCTACCACATCTAACCACCGATGATGCGTCTTCTTTCGACCGATGAATCCCACAGCCCTCAAATCTCCAGAAAGTCTGCATGTAATACCTGTCTGTGTATAATAGCTCGAAGGTCATAACCACTTATGAACAGTAGGTACCTCTACCTCAACACCAGCTTTTGATGTCACTTACCAGTGTCGGCGTGAGAGATAAGAGGGTGGAGAACATGTGATATTCTTGGACACCGATACTTCGGGCCTGTATTTCAGTGGCAGATCCATTCAGAAAGGTATGATGCACTATACCTCTTTTGCAAAAATAAACCCATCTCATGCTGGTCTCATCGTTGTGTGAGACACATTATTATTACCTGCGTTAGCGCAATGTGATACGCCTTCCTCAACCTCTTCATTGTCTCAGGCACGAACACTATGACTGTCAGCGGCGCCATCTTCCTTTGTGCATATATGTTGTGCATGCGTTTGAAGGTTAAGTAGAGGATTCATATCTTTGCCTTTTTTGGTCAAAATCCCAGTTTCCCATGAGCACGTTTGCAGTGTAAGAGATCTAGAGTTGTCATTGTCACGACGGCATGAGATCAAATCAAACCAAGACCCGCTAGTATGAGCACTGGGTCGCTCGATCAGGTTTGTCTAGGCTGTAATGCACTCAATTATCTTATCCAGTTCACGCAATCGATCAAGTTAATTCCTGCAGATGATGAGGGCTATCATTTAGTAAACCCCTCCCTGCTGCTTGCATTCAATGAACAACTACACGGCTGTCTACATACAAGTACGCTGTGCCCTACCATCAAAATATTCAGAATTACAAGCTGAAGACGCAATTATGCACTTGGAAGCAACACAACAATGACTAGTGTCCATTGACATGTCTCGTTCGAATGAGTTCCTCAATGCATGAAGAGCGTGGGGTAATAGAACACACAAACGGTTTCGGAGCGCTATCGTCATGACAAGCGATTAGCAGCGACCAAATAAGGGTTCGGCGATCTCACCTCGTGCCTCCGCTCGTAAATTCTGCCTTGACATCGACTTCTTCTCCGAGCTCATCACGGGCTTTCTCAAGGTGCATGGTGGCCAGGATAGTTACAATGGCAGCCCAGACGTTCTGGTTTGCTATATGCCTTCCAGGACAGATGCGGCTACGAAATCTGTTAGAATCCACTCTTAGAGCGCAAACAAACATGTGTCCCACCGGCCAAAACCGAAAGAGTAATGGGCTGTGCCTTCTGCGAGCGTCCCGGTAGACGTGAGATGTCGTTCTGGGATGAAGGCCATCGAATCATCGAACTGTGTCTCGTCGTGTGCTATCGCACTGCACTAGCTCAACCCGAAATACGTCGATCGACAAATAGAATCCATACCAAATGCTTAGGAGTACGATGGCACCTGTGATAGCGTTACTTGTAGTATGTCACCGACAATTTCATCCAGCTCACCTTGGGGGATATACATGCCTTCATATACATCACTTGTCGTGGTCATATGTGGTGCTGCAAAGGCAGTTTGACCCCAACTACTGTCCCTGAACCAACTCACTCACCACTAGGCACCACAGGTTGCCAACGGAACGTCTCAAGACATACCGCCTCTGTATACGGCAGATTCGGCCTGTCGTCAAAATCTGGGAGTCGTCCGCTACCTACGACCCGGTCAATCTCTTCTTGAGCTCTGGCCTGGACTTCGGGATGGAGCACCATGGCGAGGAGAAATACACGAAGTGTTGAATCGCTCTAAAATATGGTCAAGTCAAGAAGTATAAATAGTTTGGCCACCCACAGTTTCAGCACCGCCTACAAGATTGTCATGAATGTTTGTAAAATTAAGGGGACCGTGCGTCCACATACCTAAGAAAGTAGTTGCTGCAATAGCTTTGATAGTGTCTTCGTCCACTTTACCGTTTTGTTGCTCGAGCAAGTCACGAACGAACGATTCTCCCGCTGTTCCGGCAGCCTAGTAAGGTAACCTTTATCATACGCCAAACGGGAATCCTGAGGAGATAATGATAATTACCATGTTTTCCTTGACGTATTCAACGGGGCTGGTTAACACTCCCTCTGCGAGCCCACGGCATTCCGCGGCACGCTGCTTGTATCTTCCCCCCGGTAACCAGGATGGAATATGCGCCACTGATCCAGTCCACGGTTAAAGCAACAATACGACACCACAACTGACTGAACATACAGAATGGAAACGCGAGAAACAAAGCGATCCGCTCAGGAGTCACCGTGGACACGAACACACTAAGAAGATGCTCGATCTTCGTCACGAACGGGTCGTTCGTGGGTGCAACTTCGTATCCGTATGTCGCAGCCATGATAATCCCAGCTGCAAAGCTGCGACTCGTCAAGCGACGCCGAGCACACATGCAATATAGACGACACACGTCTTACAATGTCTTGCGTAATCCTCTGGCGCGTCGAGGAAGCTCTCTACAAGCTGGCGGGCCTTGCGGATCGCTAATGGTTTGTATTGACTTGCCTTTTGCTTGTTGAGAGCGGTATTGTACAGCTTCCGATGGAGCCTCCACTGATCGCCGTATCGAAGAAGGCCCGAGTTGAACTCCATGCCAAACCTAGGTGACAATCCATCTGGTCCTTGACTTGCGACAACCGAAGGTAAAGTGACATACATCTCTTTTGCCGGCATATCAGGCCTCTCGGAATAGGTAGCCGACCGTCGGTCCAACAGGTCATGCGCCACTTTTGCGCTATTGAGGATGATACAATCCATTCCAAGCAGGTTAACGTATACTACGGCACCTGCAGAAAATGGTGTTGAGGATAACATAGCATTCGCTGATGATCAGGACTTGGAACACACCATATTGCTTTCCCCATTGTTCATACGATAACCAAGGGTGAACAGGGTTGAGATCGAAGATGTTACCGACCAAGGGAAGGCCGATCGGTCCTGGAGGCAGTGGAAATCCATCTCTGAATCGGTATCGCCGCCATGCGTGGAGGACAAATGCAACACAGAGAATGAAAACGACAGAGTATACAGACTCAGATCCGATGATAATGGGGGCAGCGGTCATGACCCCGCGAATAGCACAACAACACGAGCGTTCACCCGTGAGCAAGTGAGAGTAACAGATCTGGATGGGGAGCTGGAACACGCCCTCCCATGGGTGCCACATTTAAATGGCTCCTCTGTGGCGGATCAGTGGAGTGCGACGGTCCCTACTAATCGATTCTCTCTCGTTATCCACGAATGCAAACAAAAAAAAGTCAGTGTTGATTATCGAATCTCAACCTTGGGATGGCTGGGATAAGAACCCATGCCGGCTAGTCACGGCATGATACCGCACGAGAAGGAGCAAACGCTGGCAGGAACCCGAAAGGGTTCTGGTCGCCTGGCTGGTCCTTGGGATCACACCTTATCACAGGCCACCCATGGCTCTCGCTGATAAGGAGCCTCAGCCCCGCCGCATGCTCACCGGTATTTTGATATTTGCATTGAATCAGGTGACAATGAGTCAGTATTGTGAGAGACCGAATAAGCAAAAGCAATGTACCGCATGACCACATGGGGATAATCTACATTCATGAGCCATGCCTGAGGTGGTCACGTTGGAAAAGCCAGGCAACGTAATGTTTCACCTGTATTGAGCGATTCGGAGGGAACACGAATGAGTGCGACACAGGCTCCGAGCCGGCGGGGACACAAACTCGGTCACTAAGCACTGAGGGAACTTGCCTGATATGTCAAACTCGACCCGCGCACTTTTTTTCATAGATCATTTAAGTTAACAACGTACCTTGCTCAAGGTTGGAAGACAGTGGTGATGCTCTGACGAACTTTGTTCAAGATGATATTATGTAAGGTGGGCGAAGGAAAAGAGGCGCGCCACCTCGCTTATGTAATCATACACCACTCAAATCCCCCGACCACTCGCATCACTCTATCGACGTTTTGGTGAGCGGCTAGTTGTGTTCCAGTGCGACGGCGCGAATTGTCAACACTCGAGCCCGGTTCTGTTGTCGTCATTTTCACGGTCCAGCAAGGTTCGGCCCAGGTTCAGCAACGCCATCACCACCAGTGGCGTGCGCCCGTTTGCCTCTTCTTTCGACAGATGGACATAGCCTTCAACTCTCCAGAAGGCTCTGTTTAGAATACCCGTCCTTGTATGTATAACAGCTCCAAGGACGTAACCATACCTTGAGATGGATACAGTCGACTCCCTCATAACCCAGACCCCTTCAGACAGTTCTAGCAACAAAATTATCAACTTAAGGGGATATGTCTTATAGTGAACATAAATTACTGAGAGGTCATACTACAATACTTCACACTATGTTCAATGGAAATTTTCAGTGGTTCGTGTGTTGGAAGTCTGTCAAGGGGCATGGGTTATGAGAGAGTCGACTGTCACACCTCTGCTTAAACATCTTTTTGATGCCACTTACCAGTGTTCTGAGAGATAAGAAGGCTGGGAACACACGGTATCGTTGGACGCCGATACTTCAGGCCTGCTGCAAAGTTTCATTTCAGTGGCAGACAAGTGGCAGATCCATCCCGAAAGGTATGATGCACTATGCCTCCTTTGCAAAAACAATCCCACCCTACGTCGGGGGTCTCACTGTTTGTGTGGGATACATCATTACATACTTTGGCCACATTTGACGCAAAGCGATCAGACTTGCTCAACCACTTCATTCCCTCAGGTACGAACACTGAGACTGTCAGCGGCGCCATCTTCCTTTGTACATATACGTTGCGTAAGGATCCATACCCCTATCTTTGTCGGTCATAATCTGACTGCTTGCCACGAGACGTTGACAGAGTGGGAGATCCAGAGCTGTCGTTATTACGACGGCATGAGATCAATCAAACCAAGGCCCGCTGGTACGAGCTTGACCAGACTTGTCCGCCTGGGCGGTAATACAGTTATCTTATCTAATCCACGTAATCGATCAAATCAGTTCTGCAGATGCATTCAGATGAGGGTCACTTAGTGAACCCCTCCCTGCCGTCCTGCTCATATACACGCCATCATAAACTCTTGATACGGGCGGAGCGGGACATAGATGAGTATGAGAGTATCCACTCTAGTTTCCAAGGAAAGGAAAGGCTAAAGCAAAAATCCATCCCGTAAACCCGACGGTGAACTTGAAAGGAACGGTCATATAATAATCAGCTCTTTACCGTTTTAATATCAATAAGTAGCATGAACACGGCCGAAAACCTCTGGTGTTGAATACTCGAGCACCTCGTCGGGAACTCGAGCTCTGAGTAGATCAGGGTCAATGAAGACAATACACGCCTTGATTGATTGGGTTGGTTTTGACCGCCAATAGCACGGTTCCGACATGACTTGTTTTATGTGATAGAGTCTCCAAATGGAGATGGCGGTCCTTGTTTATTACTACCTTGGACCTCTATAACCACTTGTCAATTTGGCTGGATATTGTCGGATGGTTGGAGAGTACATCAAAGGCATCATTTATATTGGCTGTTTTCTAGAGAGAAGGCTAGGAAAATGTAAGTCTACCTTCTATCCTCGAGCTCCTGGAATCCACAACGTAGATCGAATGTACAGAGTTACCAAAGTTGTAGAGTTGTTTGGTCTTTGAACCTTCCTGTCTAGAGTATTTCTACGCTGATACAATGGAATTCGACGACCTTGTTTAGTCACGCGCCCTAGAACAAGAAAGAAATGTATTGTCCATAATAGACTATGAAATCCACGCGGTCTGTGCCAGGTCGTTCGTATGTTATGCAAGTTACCCTTTCTGATGAGAGGTAACATTTCCCCATGCGAGTCATTAGACTTCCATCCACTACGGGCTGACTAGACGTTTTGGGCAGCGACCTCCAGCCTAGTGTCAACGGGCTTCTCGTCAAATGATCCCGCAGAGGTCGTATCTTTGTTTGGTTGGAGTGCTGAGAGATAGCCTGGCGGGACAAGACCGTTGTCTTCGTGGTACATTCTATGTGCGTTGAGGAACGCAACTTGCTGTGGGGTCAGGACTATCGAACCGATGCAAATTCACGTCAGCTTTAGTTCTTGCTTGCAACTGTAGGTGAGAAGAAGTACGTACTACGTGAGGAAGAGCCGAGGAAAGTATCATAAAAGAAGAACGAGATGATCGTGGCTGGGATGTTTGTCAGTGCAGCTATCGCGGAGTATGGTCCACCTGCGGCTTGGCGACCCCAGATTGTCATTGCCATCAGACGCGCGCCGACGTCGCGAGCAGTATTCGCGGCAACTGTAAACAAAGGTAACAATGACCAATAATGGGGTACAATTGTGGAGAAGGCACGTACATGCAGTTGGAGAAAATCCCCAAATGGCGATGCCACTTGTAGTATGGATCAGACAATCAGCAGATAAACAAGTTACAACAGGCTAGAATGGGTTCGTACTAGGTGAATCCAATGATCCAAGGTGCTGCCACTGGTGGAATCATGTGGTTGGTTGGATCGAGACATGCACTTATGGTAAGGCCAAGAACAAGGTCCTTTACATACGATGTCAAAATTGGTGGGGAAAGAGTATAAAATGCTCACACTCATAAACTCATTAAGGAGAGCCCGGTTTAAATTCGTTCCAGGCAATACATAGAGGGCAAATATGCCTGCGGGTCCATTAGGAGTAAACATCAAGGTGTTGTAGAGGCCCTTTTCGGCGAGAACAGCCTCCGCGGCCTTCAGAGGGATGAATCTTCCTCCTTCTGAAGCCGATCGAGCAAGAACATACCACGATCAGGTCTCTCCACTGCACATATACGAGAAGGCATGCCAAATAAGCACCAAATGTCTGTGCTAATATGTATCTACATTCAATTTTAGCATACCTGAGGCGCTGCGTTAAGTGCAGAAGACCATACGAGAAGGACGTACAAGGCAGCTTTTCGCACAGGAAAACCTCTGAATATTACGAATGCAAGGGTGACACCAGGGTTAAAGTGACCACCAGAAGTCGCTGTACAGATCGTAATCGCAAGCACGATTCCGAGGGAATAAGCAGCCCCCACGGTAAACAGAGCTAGACGTCAAGGTCAGGACGTAACACCATACACCTCGAGATGTGGGCTGACAGCCGATTGGTTGATTTGTGATATTTCCGACAACATAAGCAGCTGTGGATCCAACACCTGTGGCATAACGAATCGTTAAGGATGACACACTCCTCGGGACGAAGAAGTTCGGCCTACCCGCGTAAACATATAAATATACACCAAGCTGTACGCAGCGAAGTCGTCAGTTGCATCTGAGAACGTGTGTCGTAGAAATGCAATACCATCTCGGCAACCATTTGAGTGAACAAATGGATTTTGGTATGCTTGACCCTCTCCCAAGTTGTCATGAATGGTGGTCGGGGGACAACGTCGTGCAGGCGAACCGTTGGATAGGACATGGCAGCGGAGAGAATGAGGGAAGAATGCCGACGTTCTACCAAACCAAACTTTTAAAGTCCAGCTCGGTAGAGAATATCATTGTACGGGACATGAACTTGGTCCCCGTCACAACTACCGAATCACAATGCGTGCAATGCGGCAAATCGAGAGCCTGTTCCTGTTCCTGCTCTCCTTGCTTCAGGATCGATCACACGGTTGTCACGCCGTTAATAGTCACCTGATGGAGTCGGATGGACATCTACCTGATTGAGGAACTCCGAGGGATGCAATGAGGGGCAATGCGTCGTCCTGTGTGAGATTAGCATACATAGCTGAGAAGTATTGGACCCCGTGATCTGGTCTGTTGACCACACCAGCTGGTCAAACCAAGCTACCCATGGTCCTTACGGCCGCACGGAGAAATTTTGGAGTACAACTCAGATATACGCAACAGAATTCATTGATGTCCGGTGAAGAAAGATCTCGCAACTCACCACAAACCCGGTCACCGTCCGCTACCTGCGAGGAATTTTCCATCGATAAGCCATACACCGGTCCCATACGCTCCAGAGTACCTTTCGTTGGAATAAGCTGCTGAGTAGCCTGGTCGCCTGTCCAGGGTACGTGGAATATGCCAGTTTCAAATTGGAATCTGTCGAACCGTGTTCGACTTGTGGCTAGGTGCAGTTTACGCCACTAGTACCTAGCTTCACCTTCACTGGCTTGTGACCGATCTCAGGGTCACCCGGTGGTGTTTGAGCGTAAGTAGAGCTAAGACGCGAAAATAACATCCCCCGTGGCTTCGTCAGTTGCCTTGAAGGTTTCCAGCCAGATATTACTCTCACCGAGTATCCTAAGGACGCTCTCCATCCCTACTTCCCCGTATACATACAACGTTCAAACGTTCAAATTCAAACCCCAAATAAAGTGAGTCCTGTTCGAACTCCGATCAGCACCCGTACACTTGTGGACGGACCGCCGAGGTCTACCCTTGCCAGTAAATACTCGGCGGTGTAATCATTGCCAATGGACATCTTCACGATGCAAACACTACGCGGATATCACTGCACTCTTCAACCTGCCAACCCGACGAGTCTTGAAC
>QFEL01004197.1:0-21278 GCA_003316195.1 Neoboletus brunneissimus
CCTATCACTACATGTTCATCGGTATCGTTGGATGTGGGTTGTACCCCTCTACTATAACACCTTCGTACCAACTCATCAATATGATCGATTTCTCGCACAAAACGGATCGTGAGGAATGATTTTGGTTCTGGTTGGCTGCGTTGGGAGTGCGGCGATGT
Source organism: Neoboletus brunneissimus (assembly GCA_003316195.1). NCBI lineage: Eukaryota > Fungi > Basidiomycota > Agaricomycetes > Boletales > Boletaceae > Neoboletus > Neoboletus brunneissimus. The sequence continues at coordinate 159 of QFEL01004197.1, forward strand.
GATTCTTATAGACGCCGTGTCTCCGAGCTGGATGATGACCTCGCGCAGGCCGTGTGGGTGACGCGTGCGACCATGCATGTGAGGGAGGCGGTGTCAAAGGGGTCCAAGATAGAATGAAAGAATGGGTTTTGTTTGGCTGACTTCGCTTAGTAAGCTTACTTAAACCAAGATCAGCGGAGTGTTGCATAACAGGTTTGCATTTGCCGCGTCACCCCAACCATGGGTGTCCGGCATGGGTGTGGGTATGACACCCGACACCCGGCCCGTTCAATCCTAGATATACCTTCCAAGGGATCCCAAGATCGATCCAATCCCCTTCTCCTCAACTCAATGTATGTTGTTAAATTGTCAAACAGTGTTACTTCTCTTGTACCTGCTGGCACGTCCTTCGACCTTCACTCTGCTTTGGAGCTTCTCCAGATAAATAACTATGTGTCCCGTATGGTCGTTTGGCACGTCCTCCGTTAATGAATCATCTTACCGATTAGCACAGTCATTGTTATCATTGCCGTCGTTTATGATTACCGTGAGTGACTGGTGATGGTTGTGTGCACGCAATCCTTTTCACTCCGAAATGACCTTTGAAATCACTGCAGTCCTCACCCTTTCGAGAGAGGTATGTTATTTCACTCTCAGCATCGTATCTGTTGACTGACAATATCCGAAGATAGACTATGTTTGGGTAAGGAAATAACAATTATCGAGCAAGCATTAGGTCCGTGACAGTCCCACAGCGCGGACCCTGGACCAGAGTCTCTACAATCTTTGTTCTGGTGTGTATAAGGACTTGGGGATCTCCATCGCAGCCATCCCGAATTAACAATGCTGTAGGTCCGCTACCTCGGTCTTTGTTGGGCTGTGTAGGTCTACAAGTTGTTGCGATCATGCATAGCAAAATTACGCTATTGACAACGAATCCGCGACAAAGTCTCAGTGGCCTCTGTATGTTCAAAATTATACTGCAAGTTAATTGAGCTGATCAGATATGTTTGCAGGTGGTAGTACCTTTGTCCCCGGGCCTGTCAGAGTCGGCTTTTCTCCTTTGCACCTTGTCTGTTATTGGTGACCATCTTCTGGTAGACGTATGCATCTAAAGTTCAATTGAAAGTTGTATTGTTAACAAGCCCATAGGTGTGAGCAATTTTATTTACTGCCCGCCACACTGTCAGTGTGAGACACGGATATTCCAAAGGTACCATAGCATATCTGATAACCGTTTGGGAATTTGCATTGTTTCATAATGCTGCTGATTGTGGGTTACTGTACTCACCTGATTCCGCTCCCTTGACTGTAATTTCAATTACAGTGGTAATGGTCTTGCGGGTGTATGCAATGTGGAACTGATCCATTAAAACAATCCTTTGGGTCCTCATGTCCATGTATGTGTCGCAGGTTGTTGTATCCTCTGTTTTTACAGTCATCTACGCAAGTCCCAATAAAACTTTCACAAGTACGTCCTGTGCTGAACTGCATGCATCGCTGCAATCTCACAGAGACGTCTCCATCTCGTCAGTGGTGTCACCCTGTTCTCAAGTCTCAGTTGCACAAATTCTTGATTTCTCGTTCTGCACTTTCTCAGTCACCGAAATCTCACTCAAGTTTAGCATGTATGAGAAAATTCCGCGATTTATTCATGGTGCTACACTTTTGGTTCTCGCTGTCATCCGAACCCTGAAGCAATCAGTTGAGAGGTACAAAGAGGCCAAGCAGTGGCAGCCCAACCGGTACATGCAACAACTCGTGAGAGATGGAATTCTCTACTTCCTTATGGACGTCTCAACTTTTCCACATACTCTCGTTCACCACCATCACAATCTCCCGTCCACCCTACTCTTGAGTACCTGTCCAAACACTAACCGCTCGGTTGTTTTGTTTTGAACCACCAGGAACATATTTTTCAATATTCATTTTATACTCCAAGACGTGTCTGTGCTAAACAGCACTTTATTGTTCTTCATGAACTTGGTTTCTTTCGTAACTATATCCTCTATGATGCCTCGGATCATCATCAGCGTGCGAGAGCTGCACGACCGTGACCTCCTTTACCGCTGGCAGGGAATCGGCACTGGATTCGGTATGTCGTTGCCAAGTCGTTGCAACCCATTTCCGGTGAAAGCACTGCCACGTCTGCGATTGTATGCGCAAATGTCGACCCGGAGGTCGTGGAAGGAGACGTCAACGAATCGGAGACGATAACATTGGGAGATAGTAATACGTATCAGGTTTGAAAAATTGAACGTGGAGTTTGGGTAGAACTCGAGGATGAGTACTAGCAGGTGTCTGGGGAATTTATGAATAGCAGAGGCTGTGGTACGTTGAACCGTGACTCGAATATTTATTTTCCCTATGCATATGCCTCGGCGTCTTCGGGGCTCAATGTGTCATGTATCTTCTAGCGCTGTGCAACATGGTCTCGAGGGAGCTTCTCTGCGCGTGAATATCGATTCCCGGTCCGAGTCGAACGGGCTCTTATACCTGGTGGTTGCGGTCGTGGTGGTAAGGGATGCAGTGCGTATACCAAGTTTCGCTGCTCCCGTGATGAAACGATATGGGTTGTCCTCAGCTGACCCCGGAGTCCGATCCAGCTGTTCGATGAACTTCAACTGACGAACACAAACGAACTCGACCAACCCTCTGCTAGCTCCGCAACAGTCCATCAATCAGTCAATTGCTCGCAGTCCCTCCATATCTGCTTTAAGTTCCATTGAATGAACGATCCACGTCGGGGTTCAAACCTAGTATTCAGTGGTTTCCCTCTTAGCATTTGCATACTTTTCGGACAAGCTTCAACCTGGAGTCCGCTCTCGGTTTCGTATTCGCTTCCCAGTTGATCGCACTAATAGTGGGATATGTGATTAATGTCTCGAATGCCAGTATCGGGTATCGGGTACTGTAGATCTTTTGCTGTGCGTCGTTGGGAGTCACGGCGGCTTCCCTGTGTCAGTACGGCTGACATGTGGGTGCCGGATTAGTATACACAATAGTGAAAGAGGTCTCTTTCCTGTCGGAATAAAGCAAGCACGCGCGCAGCCGCTCGGACGGAATGCACTATGGCAATGCATGCCAGTACAGTATACATTTTATTTTCCATTCTCTTTGCTACTTACGATACGATACATTGTTATGCGGCTCATACCCGTCGCCACACCATACGGTACTCATAGCCTTTCTTCATTCTCGCTTAGTAGCTCTATTCGTATAAATACTTAGATAGATGCCCAGTCACCTCAGTCCATTTGCCCGTAGCGCAACATGACTGAGTCTTCCGTTTAGCCCCGTGCGCTCGAATAGCGACATCGTAATTTTATCATTTCCAGACGGCTCGGAGATCATGGTTCCTCGGCGTTGGACTCGTAACATTTTCCTCTTGTGTGTAAGCGGGTCAATGTAAAGGGAAATCACTCTGAGTTAGTGAACAAGCCAAGGGAGAAGGAAGTTGACTGGAATGGAGAAGATACACCACCTATTAATCGGGCGCCGAAGAGCGAGTTTTGGATATATTATTTGAGGGTATGCTACGTCATCGTGCTGGATATGATATGGATAGCCTTGTGAATGGTATATTTAACAGTCTCCGTCGATCAGACTGGTCCACTGGACTTCGTGTACAATACAAGGGGTCTCTTTCAAGGAATTGTTGAGAGTCAGTAATCCTAATTCATGGACGCGACACCTGACTGCCAGTGATTAAAGCAGTGGTACTCACTCTCGGACCTGATAAAAGTAATGCTCCGGGTCATCACAAGATCCGACCGTCGACGGTCCGTTGCCAACGAGGCAGACTCTGGACGTGTTCATATTCCCAAAGTTAGATACGCCAGATCGAGGTTGAGCACAGCGTCCCGAATCGTAGCAAAATTGAAAAGGGTGGTGTTGAATGGCGTCATAGGTATCGTGTGCTAGTAGCTTTGGAAGTGATGTTTACCAGCGATGTATTCAAAGCGGCTGGCAGCACGCTACATGAATATTGAATTATCATCCACAGAGTCAGTCCGTCGAGTCGGTGGTCACCACCGTCGAGTCGCTACAACATTGTGCTTAGCTCCAATTTCGTGGATCACATGCCAGTTCGGATGATGATACCACTCAAGCCATGTCGAAATCGGTCCAGGACCGAGGTACCAACCCCTGGGTATGACGAATCTGCCGACACAGTGCGTAGTCTTTCATGTACATGGCAGGGTCATTGTGGTTTGTCACTACGATGTGCAAGTTTGCACTGCTCTCATATCACTTGCCGCGTGCCAACTTGCGCACGTTCTTGTGATGGTCTGCATGCCCAGGAATACTGCATTCCGAGGCAGGCTATGGCTGCTGAGTGTTGTTCCTCGACTCCAAATTATATCATTTAAGAAAAGATTCCCAACTTACTCTCAACAAAGCATGAAGAAATGAAGTAAAGTATTGTGATGAAACGAGGGATTAACCGCCAGAGTGAACAGATTGACTCGTCGCCATATCACTTTTAGGTTCCGTACGTCTCTCCAGATACGACTCGTCGTCTGACCGTCTGTCCAAGGACGTCGTCGAGTATACACGCACTGTGCCATCGTGACTTCCCGTCGCAAGCATCATAGGATCGTCTGTTCCATAGTTCCACCCAATACACGTCAAATCTCCGACGCCGGGTGCGTTTTGAGGGCGTATGCAGTGCAGGAGAGCTGCCGTCTCGCGGTCCCAGATATGTATATCGCCAGCTGAGATAGACAAACGGTCAATAATCATGGCCCAGCAAGTATAAGGATAGAAAAAAATGCCAACCTTTTCCAGCACAGAGAACAAACTGATCATCCTTACCACCGAAATGACATGGACCCGCGATGTCGACGGGGCCTTTGAAAGCGAACGTGTGCTTCAAGTTCAGTCGAGATGTCCGCGCGTACTCATGACGATCTCTATCTCGCACAATTTCGAGCTTCCATAATTGAGGAGCAGCCTGAGACGGAATGGAGTTAGTGTGTGAGCCTATCTAGTCCACGAATACGCACTTTCTCAGGCGATACTAGGAGAGCTGGTGTTCTCCTTGCCATAGCGATGTCGCGGACATCGTTGGCAAACGGCGTTTGGCTATCGAGATATTAAACTCAAATGACCAATCGGTAAGCCGTATCACCCACCTTTCCTTTGTCTTCGTCACCATATTATATACTGGTGAATTCAACGATTAATCATGTAAGGTCCAAAGCACCAATGGGATACTTACCAATAATACGCTTCTCAACCCTCGTATGACGGCTGGGTTGCGGCTCTGAAGGTGCGGTTATAGAAGGCCCCACCCCAACCAGTCGGGAACAGTCCGGCGTTACAGCCACGTTGCTCAACCGGACTTGTCCGAGGTGGTAAGTATCTAAAACTTTTCCGTGGAGATCCTTCCGGCACAACGAGGGACAATACGTTAACAAAATGCACACTCTTGCTAAACTGAGGGCACATACCAGTTTCACAACGTCACTTCCCTCGACAGATAGGAAGGCTATTCATGATTGTCATTACCGAGCAGATCCTCCTCAAGTAAACGCCTTACCATCCCCTGCGGGAAGCCATAGGACAGACTGGACCGCGTTTTCGCGATCTATTGTTTTTTTACACACACCATCCTATCCGATTTGTCAGGAACTCCGTTAATCGGGAGGTAAATGATCTCACCTCTGACCACACCTTGACCGCGCGCGTGAGTCGAGTGAGGAGTATTCTACCATTCGGAGACCTCGTTTAAGGGCTGAGACCAACAGTGGTGCGAGCAGAAAAGGGGGACCCTACCAGGCAACTTGACCAATGAATCCTCGAACGTGCACCAGTATACGGTGGGTAGTGATGCTTTCCTGAGCGCTGGATTAGCCATGAGGCGAGAGCCTTCCATTAGGTAACTCACCCCTACGCGGAATATGATTGACGTCCTGTCCCAGCTGATTGGATTGTTAGATCGCTGCGGGCTGATTACCAGTATAACGTATACCTCGCAGTCGCCAAGTACCGTCCATTTGGAGAGAATTGGAGGTGTCGAACAAGTGCTTGGTGAGCGATCATCTCCTGTGATGTATCCAGCGCCTTCAACTTGTCAATGGCACTGGTCACCCGCGCTCCGTGCAATGACATGCCAGGATCCTGAAATCGACCGGATGGCATCGCCACTACCGTAGATCCGGAAGTTGTTGGGATATCGAACGGACGCGGGGACTGGGATCGGCTAGTGGCCTGAAGCTTGATTACAGAGCGGACCGCGTTCACGAACCGCTGACGAGCGTCAGAATGATGTGTTTCTGTAGTTTCATCTAACCGTCCTTCCGTACCGGATGCTGGATTCTCGGTGGTGACCGAGCAACCTGCGTGGGTAGTCTCAGGTTCGGGTACAAGTGCAGTAGGTTCCTGATATACTGGTGATCGAAGAGGGGGACGGGAAGGAGGGCGAGGGGGGGTCGGAGCGAGTTCCGCAATTGGGAGTAGTTCCTGAGGTTGTTCAGGCTGGACGATCCAACTCGCGAGATCTCTCAAGTGCCCTCGTGCTGCAGTGATACGCATACTGCACCAGCGCAAGGAGAGCCGGCTGGCTCGCGCAATACGTGTATTTGCCAGACCATCGGTTGTTTCAGAAATCGCTTCCTCGAGCCACTTCTGTCCTTTGTGTTGGACAAATATCCATCGTTCTAACGCAAACCAGGCAGAGACAGCAGCGAGACCAAACGATGTAACAGCCTATCACCAACAGTAAGAAACTGGAGCGAGAAGTACTCAGAAGAGTAGACTCGCCGTTAGAACTGTGATTATTGTTGAGATTACGGGCCCCTGATGAAAACACTTAAGCGTATGTATGACGACAGTGGAGTAGGTCTGCATACCTGTCCAGATGAATACGTGAAAAGCATGAGCCCAGCAGAGAAGCAGGCGACGGACATCACCAGGAAGACTAGGGGAGATCGTTTGATCCATATGAGAACCCACCACGGAACCCTATGCCCGGGGGAGCGGCTCAATGATGTCAATTAGCCGATTGGATGACGCTCAGATGCCAAGAGAAGAACCTACTACATAGCCTGCTTCCAAGTAAATCCCAGGAGACTGTTCGCTGCCGCCGCAACACTGAACACCAGCGATGAAAACCAGAAGGCATTCACGGAAGCTGATAAAGCATTTCCAGTGGAACTGTATGAAAAATGTAGCGTGGTTGCGGTGACCACCGAAAAGAATGTTGCCACGGTCGACAAATTCAATAGATTTGACGCGGCGTGTTGCTGATGGAACCTGATTGTTGGGACACCTGTGTAGCATATCAGCGCACTGCTTTCCCATGACGCCTCCGCACTCACCGATCTCGATGAACGTGGATAGCGTCTCCGTAATGTCATCGATGTGATCTCCGATCTCCGTAGTGAGGTCGTGCACGTAGCGCTGCACGGCTGGCGAGCGGAATTGGGCTGTATAAAGCAATCATGTCAGTTCCGATGCGCAGGGGGAAGAGCATATGCAAGCGCTGACTCTTATACTCAGCCAGACACGATGCCCAGTACTAGTAGACATAGGTGTCATCTTTACATGGGTGAACTTAAACGAAACTCGACACACTTTCAAGTCACCCTCAAAACTCCGCATGGACTGGTTGACAACTTCATCAGTGAACTCTGGGAACTCATTGAGACAACTGAGGAAAGTCACAACGTCCTTCGAAAAACTTTCAAACTGGGTCGGGAGTGTATCAGGCTCCAGATTGTCCTCCAACGTCAGTTTTACAACAGGAACTTGGCCACGCCAAGGACCCCGTCGCTGTCGATGCATGAAGTTTGGATTGGGAAGAGCCTCCCGCGGCTGCCGTGCAATCTTGCGAGGATATAGGTTCGCAGCGTTTTCTCGGAACAGGAACAAAATCTTTGTTAACCGTTCGCGTAACTTGAATGCGGAGGAGAGAATCCTAACTGAGCTGCCCAGCTGTCGAGCAGCATTCGCGAAACCGCGAAGCTGACTATGGATGAGGGATCGAAGATGAAAACAGACGTGTCACGTACTTCTTTGTCGAGATTCTCTATCTGTCTAGAAGAGATTGAGTCGTTGACGTGACCATCGCATGCAAATGACGAACATACTTTTCGAACTTCAGGAACTGCTCCGCACCAGCATTCGACAGCTTCTCGTCTAGAGAGGTCGCTGCAAAGGACCCATTAGGTACGTTGTCCATCACGGACATCACTGCGACTCACGCAAGTCCTCTTCTACCATCGGCGGCGAGGTGACATCTAGGAATCGGTTAACGTGTAGAACAGATACTTGTAAGAAAGAGCACGCACCAGCCTCGAACGCGCTGTCGTTATTCAATTCGGAAAGCATATCCATCATGTTCGATACCATTTGCTTCCGCTTCAGAGCATTATAGCCCCGAGTGACAGGGCGGCTGCCTTTCGGCTCAGCTTGAGGTCCTTCAGTGCCAGAGTGAGACCAAGGCATGTTTTCGATCGTACCTCGTAGCATGGAAACCGCTTGATAGTAAGTATTGAATGGAGCGAGCCCGGGGCAATTATGTAGGAGTACAGAGAAGGTCGTGCCAAGGGAGGCGAACAAATTTGGTAGGTGTTGAGTTTATTGCAACAGCTACCGAATCGGGGGGGAAAAGTTGTCGTGATCTGCATCTGTCGTGGTATGTAAGCATCGTAGCTAGCGTGCTAGTCTATCTGCAAAGCAGACGAGTAACGTTATTGCTTGACGACTCTGTGACGGCCTCTTGAAGCCCTCTCATTGGCTGGTGAGCAACTAAGCGATCCAAAAAAGAACATTTAGGTCATGCCAGCCGCGTACCCTCCACAAAAAATGCTTTCTTGTGGGGTTCGGGATGTCTGATGCGGCCAGCCTACTTAAGCTTAGCAGCTAAGCAGCTCACGATGGTATGATGATCAAAAAGGGTTCATTGCGTGGGCACTGCCACGCATCAGTCAGAGGAACACATAGCCGAGGATACTTCCGGCTACCAAATTGCGTTGGGGAAACCAATGGCTACCAACGAGACCGTCGGCTACTGAAAAACAAATGTAAATAGTGGCATGTTGGACACAGAATCTAGCCGCTAGTAGGTTATCTAGACAATCTGATCAATCTGGTTCATGATAAGACATCCAGCAAGTGTTGGCTTACGAAACGCCAAAGCATTCTTTCCGTGGTCACTATTTGATGACATACCATCCGTAATGGTATCATACCAGCTCATTGGTAGCCAATAGTTTGAAGATCTCTAACTTGTATATACTGTTTTCAATTTCTCAGATGCCGACTAACAGGTTACAGAATGCAATGCGAAAGAAGCCGGATTGTGTCGGTGACAGATCGGCGGCAGGGGGGTTTGGCAGGTTTTTTGAAGGCAGATCCACGAGCTGGCCAGAGCTGGATAGCTTGGACAGAAGTTCACAGAAAACATGAAAAAAATCCAGCTTATAAAGTGGTCTTGAAAACTTTACTATACAATTTTGCCACCAAGTATATGTAAAGCTAGAGTTAGATAAACATTGGTGGATGTGGTGTTTTAAAGAATTTAATAGTACAATAACTTGTTTCCTTAGTCATACAAAATAAACATGATATTGTCATACAATATGTTTGTTATGCAGGTTTACAACTAATTGGATGACTATCTGCATCACTCAAGGTGATCAAACAAATGAGTTTTTTAAAACAATCAAAACAATGTATTCAAATCTATTTAACCCATGTCACCTAGTACTTCGACACTTACTCCAAATCCTAGTGACTGATGCCACTTGCTATAAGATCATGTTAGTATGTGAAAAGCTATGCCTTTTAACTACTTACATAAAGAGTGGTCCAAGATTATATCCATGACAAGTGTTACTTTTTCCTCCAGGCTGTTGGTAGCAGAATATACAACAAATAGCTCATCCAGTGTTTTGGATATTTGAGCAAATATCTCAGATGCTTGATATTCTTGTACTGTTAAGGAAAAGGGATTTTTTGATTCTTTTTGGACCAGAATAAAGGAGTATTGAAGAAGTAGCAGAAGGTCTATTATGGAAGATATATATAAAAGTCATCAAAATACAAATTTAATTAACTTACTAATGCCATTTTCAAGAATCTTTTTCTTTGTATTGGTTGGCTTTTTAATCTAAAGTATATACAGTACATGCATGAAATATTAGTATGATAACCATATATTCAAAATACACATGCCATGGATATTGCTTCTGCTACTTGAAAAGAGCCCTGAAAATATGATTATTGTAGCAAATACATGATATAATCACATGATAAAATATTTACTGGATGAGATTGAGAGTTGGTGAAAATCTGGACAATATAAGTTGAAACACATAGAGCTTGAGGATAAAAACTGACTATCTATTCAAATTCTAAATGAGATTATTTAAATTATTACATATATACCTTACCTGCTGAATGTCAACAAAGATAAGTGTAAATAATGCAAAAATATGACATCACAAAATATCACTTACATCCTATAGATATATTAATTCATAACTGAATAAAACTCAAAAATAGCAAGTTGATACTTACCAGCTATATATGATTTAAGAAATAATAGAAGTGTGCCAGATTATATAATGAAAAAACAAATTTAATGAGCAAAATGCACATGTCCATGGTAACATATAGTAAGTCACTTACATTCTATTTGATATAAAGCATTAGAAAAAGGCATATGCATATTAGTAATTGAATTTGGGCAATTCACATCATATTATTACCTTCTGTGAAGATAAAAGTTGATGTTAATTGATAGATCATATTCTTGTAGGCATTTGAAATCAAATTACATACTTCCTATTAGTAAAAAAGTCATAGAAAGAATGTATATAAATTTATTATTAACCAAAAAAATTTGATGCAGATAGAATTACTTACAAACTATTAGTAGAATAGTTATGAAAGCAAATATGTATATACAAGAGGAAGGATCAGCACCATTCTCAGTTCAAAAGAATCTCAAATCACTTACTTGCTATCAATGGAGAAGCAAGAGAGATATTAATCAGTAACACTCATTTAATATCTATGTTCAACCACTTACACTCTATCAATGGAACAGTAAGAGGAGACATTGGAATTAGCAGTGTTTTCATTCCAAATTTATCAAATCACCTACAGCCTATAAATAGGAGAGCAGAAGATACAGTGATCAGCATCTTTTATCTTTCAAATTTATATCAGACCACTTACTATCTAACAATAAAAGAGTAGGAGGTGTGCTAATCAGCAATACTCTCATTTTAAATCCACATCAAATTACTTACAAACTATCAGTAGAAGAGGAGGCATGCTGATTAGGTATTTTCATATCAAATCCATATGACACCACTTACTTCCTAGTAATGAGAGAGCAGGAATAGATATATTGATTAGTAGCATTCCCATTTAAATCCATATCAGACCACTTACAGCCTATCAATGAAAGAGCAGAAGGCATGCTAATCAGCAGTATTCTTATTTTATATCCATATCAGATCACTTACTTCCTATCAATGGGAGAGCAGAAGAAAACATGCTGATTAGCAACATTCACATTTCAAACCCACATTAGACCACATACTTCCTTTAAATGACAGAGTAGATAAAAGCATGCTAATTATCAGTAATCTCATTTAAATTCACATTAGGTCACTCACTCGCTATAAATGAAAAAGCAGAAGAGTATGCTCATCAGCAGTATTCTTATTTCAAATATACAACAAACCACTAACTGCCTATCAATAGAAGAACAGAAGAAGACATGTTATATATTGATTAGTGACATTCTCATTTTAAATCCACAGTATACAGTACAACTTACTAGCTATGAATAAAGAAGTTGTGCTGATTAGCACCAGTCTCATTTGAAATCTATACCAGACACTTACTTGCTATTAATAAAAGAACAGGAGGAAACATGCTAATTAGTAGCATTTTTTATTTAAAAGTTATATCAGATTACTTACAGCCTAGCAATGGAAAAGTAGAAGAATACATGCTTATTAATAGCATTCTCATTTGAAAATCACATTAGATCACCTACTTCCTATTAGTGGAAGAGAAAGATATATGCTAATTAGCAGCATTTTTATTTAGATCCAAATTAGACTACTTACTTCCTATTAATGGGGGAGTAGAAGGAGGCATGCTAATCAGCAGTACTCTCATTTTTAATTTACATCAGACTACTCACTTCCTAGCAATGGATGAATAGGAGGGAAAAAGTTGATCAGAGGAATTCTTATTTCAAATTCACATTAGAACATTTACAGCCTATAAATGAAAAAGCAGACAAAAGATATGCTAGTGAGCATGATTCTCATATCAAACTCATCAGATCACTCACAAACTATCAATAGAAAAGCAGAATAAATGCTAATTAGAAGCATTCTTATATCAAATTCATATCAGATTACTTACCTGCTATTGGTGGAAGAGAATAGGGCATGCAGATTAGCAGAATTTATATTTTAAACACACATCAAATTGCTTACAAACTATCAAGGGTCAGCAGGAGGAGACATGATCATTTAAAGCATTCTTATTTCAAATTCACATTAGGCCACTTACTGCCTTTTAATGGAAGAGTAGAAGAAGCCATGCTAGTCAGCAACATTCTTGTTTCAAATCTACACCAGACAACTTACATTCTATTAGAAGAACAGAAAAGACATGTTAATCAGCAGAATTTTATTTTAAATTGACATTAAACCACATACTCGCTATTTATGAAAGAATAGGAGAACAGATGCTAATTAGTAGCATTTTCATTGAAAATTCACACCAAACCACTTACAGCCTATTAAGGGGAAAAAAGGGCAGGAAAAAATACTCTGATGAGCAGCATATATATTTCAAATTTCCATTAGATCACTTACTTCCTATCAGTGATACATAGAGCAGGAAAAAGCATGCTAATCAGGAGCATTCTCATTTCAAATCCACAGCAACCACTTACTTGCTATTTATAGAAGAACAGCAGGAGGTATCCAATCAGCAATATTTAAATTTTAAATCCATATTGAGTTACTCACTGCCTATGAATGAAAGAGGCATGGTAATCAGCAACATTTTTATCTTAAATCCACATCAGACCATTTACATGCTACAAATAAGGGAACAAAAATAGATATGCTGATCAGCAGCATTCTCATTTCAAATGCACATCAAATTACTTACAAACTATCCATGGGAGATAGCAAGAAAGAATGCTGATCAGCTGTGTTCTCATTTCAAATTCACATCAGACTACTTACATCCTATCCATTGAAAAATTGAAGATATACTAATCAGTAGAATTGTTATTTCAAATCCATATTAGCCTACTTACCTCCTATCAATGGCAAAGCAAAGAAGATATACTAATCAACATTATTCTCACTTTACATCCACATTAGGCTACTTACTTCCTATCAATGGAAGAGTAGGAGGCATGCTGATCAGTAACATTGTTATCTCATATTCATATCAAGCCACTTACTTGCTATTAATGGAAAAGTAGGAGAAGGCATCTTGATTAACAGCATTCTCATTTCAAATCAATGTTAGGCTACCTACCCCCTATTAATAGGAGAGCAGAAGGAACCATGCTGGTTATTAGCATTCTCATTTCAATTCCATATCAAACCACCTACAAACTATCAATTAAACAGCACAAAAAGGCAAGATGAGCAGCAGCATTCTCATTTCAGATTTCTATCAGACCACTCACTTGCTATCAGTGGAAAAGCAAAAGATAACATTCTAATCAGCAGCATTCTCATTTTAAACCCACACCAAATCACATACTTCCTACCAATAATGAAGCAGAATGGACACTAATTAGCAGCATTTTCACTTCAGATTCACTTCAGACCACTTACTGCCTAACAATTGGAGAGCAGCAAAAGAAATGTTAATCAGAAACATTCTCATTTCAAATCCACACCAGACCACTGACATCCTATTAGAAAAGTAAATAAAGACATCCTGGTCAGCAGCATTTCCATTTCAAATCCACATTAAAATTCTTACTTGCTATGAACAGGCAAGCAGGAGGAGGTATGCAATTAGCAGTATCTTTATTTCAAATGTATACCAAATCACTTACATACTATCAATGGTGGAATAGAAGATAGTGGGTCAGCAGTGTTCTTATTTCAAATCTACATCATGCTACTTACTGCCTAGCAGTGGAAAAGCAAAAAAAGGCATAGTAATCAGCAGTAGTCTTATTTCAACTTCACATTAGACCACTTACTTGCTACCAATGGAAAGGCCATAAAAACCATGCCAATTAATAGCATCCTTACTTTGAATCAATATCATACAACTTACTTCCTATCAATGAAAGAGCAAGAGAAAACATGTTTGTTACCAACATTTCTATTTTAAATCCACATGAGACCACTCACAAACTATTAATAGAAGAACAAAAGAAGACATGCTAGTCAGTGGTATTTTTATTTCAAGTCCATATTAGACCACTTACTTGCTATTAATGAGACAGTAGCATAAGCCACAGAAATCAGCAGTGTTCTTATCTTTCATTTACATTGACTCACAGCCTATCAATGGATGAGGAGGCATGGTAATCAGCACTATTCTTACTTTCAATCCCCCAAAGAACTTACTGCCTATCAATAGAAGAAATAGAAGAGCAGGAGAGGACATAGTAATTAATAGCTTCCCATTCAAATCCACATTAGACCACATACTTCCTGTCAATGGAAGAAAAGGATGCATGCTGGTTAGCAGAATTCTTATTTCACCTTCATATTGGACCCCTTACTTGCTATAAATGGGAAAGTGGAGAAATATATGCTAATCAGCATCACTCTTATTTTACATCCACATTAGACCCTTACTTGCTATCAGTGGGAAATGAAAGGCATAATAATTAGCAGTGTTCATGTTCCAAATTTACATCAGACTGCTCACATTCTAGCAATAGAGGAGTTGAAGGAGGCATACAGATCAACAGCATTCTCACTCCAAATTCACACCAGACCACCTACAAACTATTAATTGAATAGCACAAGAAAGCATAGTAATCAGCAGCATTCTCATTTCAAATCCACATCAGACTACTTACTGCCTATTAATGGGAGAGTAAAAGTCATGCTGATTAGCAACATTCATGTTTCAAATCCACATTATATCACTTACATCCTATTAGGAGAGTAGGAGGAATGCTAATCAGCAACACTTTTATTCAAATTCATCATTAGATCACTTACTTGCTATCAATGACAAAAAGGGTGGCACATTTATCAGCAGTACTTTCATTTCAAATCCATATCAAACAACCCACTCTCTGCAAATAGAAGAGAATAGAATTTATGCAAATCAGCAGCATTCTTATTTCATATTCATGTCACATTACTTACTGCCTAGAAATGAAAGAGCAAAAGAAAGCTCACTGATCAACAGTGTTCACATTTCAAGTCTACCACTTACATACTATTCATGGAAGAACAAAAGGAATGCAAATTAGTAACATTTGCATTTCAATTCACATCATATTACTTACTGCCTGGTGATAGAAAAGCAGCAGAAGGTGTGCTAATAAGCAACATTCTTATTCAATATTCACATCAGAACACTTACTTGCTATCAATGGAAAGTACACTGATCAACATCATTATCATTTCAAATTACCATCAGCCCACTCACTTCCTATCAATGAAAGAGCAGGAGAAGGCATGCTGATCAGCAATATTCTGATTTTAAATGCACATCAGACCACCCACTTCCTATCAATGAAAAAGTGGGATGAGACATGCTAATCAGTGGTATTTTCACTTTAAATCTACATCAAACTACTTACTTCCTATCAACAGAAGAGTGGTAGGCATACCAATTGGAAATATTCTCATTTTTAATCCACATTAGAAAACTCACTTGCTATAGATGGAAGAGCAGGAGATGCTGATCAGCAGCATTCTCATTGAAAATTCATACCAAATCACTTACAGCCTGTTAAAGAAAGAGCAGGAAGAGGTATTCTAATCAGCAGCATTCTGATTTCAAATCCACATCAGGCCACATACTGCCTATTCATAGGAGAGCAGGAAGAAGCATGCTATGAGCAGCATTCTAATTTCAAATCCACACTAGACCACCTACCAACTATCAATGGAAGAGTAGGAGTAGATATGTTGATCAGCAGCATTTCTATTTCAAATCCAAATCAGATTATTTACCTCCTAACAATGGTTGAGTAGAACAAAGCATGTAGATCAACAGCATTCTGGTTTCAAATCCACATCAGACCACTTACTTCCTATCAATGGAAAAGTAGGAGAAAGTGTGCTAATCAGCAGTTTATCTCATATTCATACCAGACTACTTACAATCTATTAGTGGGCAGTTGGGAGCAGCTTCCTTAACAATGTCCTGATTTTATATTCAGACAGAACACTCACCAACTATCAATGAAAGCACAGTACACAGGCCCATAATCAAAATAAAGTTTTAAAGTACACAACTGCTCACTCACAAACTATTGTTGACATATACATAAATTGTAATAATGAACACAGTCTTATCAATAAATTAGATTTTTATCACACATATACCACTTACTTTCTTTATATCCAACAATGGTTGCAGCAGTGCATAGTATGAAACCCTTAGTGTCATCTTTCAGATGTAATCACACCACCTACACCCTACCATGTGATATGATGATATCAATCTGTCAGCCACACTTCTCCTTGATATATGTCAGACTGCTTACTGCCTGATAGTAAACAGCACACCAGTGGCATTAAAAAAAATCCATTAGTAAGATCCTTGCTTGCATATATTCCTATTGGCTCACCCCCTTTGAATTTGAAATGATGATACATGTAAATTCATTAGCAACACTCTTACTCACACCTTCATCAGATTGCTCACCTGCTATTATTGCACAAGGAGTAAGATATGTTATAATGTGTTTTTGGTTTTGATATACCACTTACATGCTATTAATATGATAAGGCATGTAAGTTTATCATCACTTCAATGCATAATATATCACATACTCTCTTAATGAACAGAATAAAACAAACCATTAATAGCTTTACATCAGCTTGATGTCATAATAATTACCTAATCATCCATGAATATCATTCAAGCATATAATTATTTTTCACTAATCAAAACCTTACCTGTGTGTGAGGAAACCAAGTTATCAATGCCTCATCCAGATCAAGAGCTTTCTGTTGAGGGGTTTTGAGCTCAGCATAAGGCACCAAGACACTTTATGATATCAATATATATATTATGTCTAAAAGGTGCTTTACTCACTATTTGACTGCATATTCAATGCATAATAAAATATTCTTTTCTTGTGCTGTAATCAGCAACATCTGCAATGATACATCATTCAGTGCAGCTGCAGTCTGCTCCAACAATATGTTACATCCTATGTCTGATGTATCCATGTCTGGGAATATAATCAACAGAATAGAATAGAGATGAAAGCATACATGCACAAACTTTCCAATTTTACAGATGCCTGTGGAGGGAATTTCAACTTGCACAGATCCCCCCATATATTTCTCTCAGTAAAAATCTCTTCAGCACACTTTTTCTGCCTAACAAGTTGATCTTGTACAGGCAACAGTAGGTCTTCAAGCTGGAACATCTGTGTTATGAGAGCATCACATTTGGTAAATAGCACCACAACCGGCACTAGCACCCAAACCAATCAGCTCAGAACACATAATCAACAAGGTTTCATCACCATTCTTAGTGTCACATTCATTGAAAAATCTTTCCTCTGCAACAGTAACAGCACGGTGAAATTGATCCATTGGGATGCAGTACCTGCTCATGTTAGAGTAGTAGTTATAACCCAACACAATATACCCACTCACCATATTACATGGATCTGCTTCTTGAGGAATGTTGTATTGGCACATTCTGTGATGAAGTTCTTCATCTTCTCGAACTCATCCTCGTGGCCAGCCTCAAAACCAGGAGAGTCATGGAAAACAAATCTCTTGTTGCTTTTGAAAACCATCTCGTGATTGATGTCGTGGAGTCCACGCTGTGAAATACGAGATGATTTGCCAAGGCACATAATGACATTCACAATAGCCACAAGACTCACCTCCCTGGATCCCTCGATCACAAAATCAACCTGACCACACGCCGATGCCATTAGTATCTAGCATATCCTAGCCTGTTCAACCACACCTTTTCCCTTGATCATTGAGGATCTCCGGATCTTCCGTCGAGTTGCAGATTCTCTGAAGGATGGTTGTCTTACCGGCATTCGACCTGCCGATGACGAGAATTCTGAACCGTCCAAACTTCTTCATAAGATCCGGGTCAATGTGCTGCATGAAGTCGGAAACACTCGGAAGAATGTTCGAGCTGCTGGGGACTGCGCTGGATTGCACGTGGGGTACGTTTGAATGCTGGGAAGGTGCCAGAGACGAGTCTCTACTGGCGATGCGGGATCTGAGACGTCCGATTTGTTTCTTGAAGGCGGCCTTCATTGCGGGAGTGGTGAAGAAAGTTGAAAGATGAGTGAGGCACGAGTGATGGTTTGGAAGATGGTGGATCCGAAGTTCCGAACAACGAACGACCCTAGACATCGTGGGATTACAACTTGATGATGCGCCACCGGTGAACGCCGTGGGCGATCAAGCCGATTGACCGGCGCGCTGTGAAAGAAACCTATGTGATTGTCGCCTCATCTGTGCTCTGGTCATGTATGTACAGAACAGCTGATCATCAAACGGGATCCTGCAAACACACTCGGCCCGTTTTCCCGCTGGCACCCCTGCCAATTGGGAACCATTCATAACGGGACACGTCACAATGGCACATACGCTCTGGCTTGCTCCGCTAAATTACAGACACTATCGCCCACAAAACGCGCTGGTCCCAACCCTCCGAGTCAGAGTCTTACTATCAAATAACTATAATATTTCACAGCAAACGAGCGCGTCGAGTCCTACTGCAACCCCAAACCACGTCTCCGCCGTCTCCCGGACCTCAGTCCAATTGATGCGCGCGTTCGCCTATACCTCCCCCGTGTTCGAGAAAAACAACGGCTACAGGCATCCCGAGTTAGTGATAGTGGTTTCAGAGGATGACGCTCCGCGCACACAGTTTCAAAGATCGCGCGGGGTCTTACCAATCCGTCACTGGCCCAGGTTTCCTGATACCAGACCATGACTCAGTGTTACTGGGAAACAGCTCGGACGTGTATGTTTCTGATCCTGCTTTGACGGTGCCTGCGAAGTGCGAGTGGCCGGCCATGGAAGCTCTGTCGTCATCCAGCATTCCAGAAGGCCTCACCACAGGCACACAGGGAAGACACGATCATGTTTCCAGTCTGCCCCACGCGCCTGTCGATGCATTCCCGACTCAACTCGACTCGCTCTGGATGCGGTAGAGATCGTTGGCAAGAAGAGATTGCAAGGTCGTGTGGTCGATCAGAGGACAGTCCGCGCTGGTGTCCCACCGAAAACGCTCGCAAGAATGCGTCTTCACACAATAATCCCTCTCCACTTGTCAATCTTGCGGACAGAGACTCCGGAGTGCACGAGCATAACTCTCAGCTGTCACATTCCGCACCCTGTGACCATGGAGCGCGAAGCATACGCCAGTCTGAAGCCAGTAATACCGATGAAGACGTCCAAGTATGTCGCGTGTGCGTCCGCACCTCCGACGTGTTCCGTACCGAAGCATCTCCCAGTTCTGACTCCACCTAGTCCTCCAATGCTTACTATCCCGGTATACATTGAATCTTCAGATTTCGAGTATCCTCCGCTGGGCTTTTCGTCTGACGAAGTGGTGCAAGGTACCGTCGACGGCTCAAGTATCCAGACGTCGTATATCAACGCCGGGATATTTGTTGACCTTGTGATCATGTTGAAACGGCTGCAGTCGGTGCTTGTACAGGGTAGGAGGTTTCGTCTACACTACTACTGTGCCCCAGCCCCACCTGTTGTTTTGTCAATAGAGCCGCGCGATTTCGACATATCAGGTCTGGCCCAGCACTACTGCGCCGAGTGTGCCACCCTTCATCTACCCTCCCCTCTGGCCTCACCCTACCTCGAATTCTCTATCATCCGCTCATACCTTTCTTGTCCCACATCTTGGGTACTACGAGATGGATACCGCATTACTTTCACATTGAGGGGGCATGCAAAAACGTTGTCATGCACCCAAGGAAACTGCATACACAATCGAGAAATCTGAGAGGGCAAACGCCCTTAGTCCACGAAGGGCGCGCGGTCGTTAGCCGCTGCGGGTAATGCGTAGTCCGTCGTATGCTTGGAGTCATTGTAGTTTGTACGATATGTTGTTGTACGACTTGTGTGTATCATTTGCTCACGATGGTTTGCTTCCATGCCCAGGAACACTACACTCAAGGTAGGTTATGGTTGCCGAGTATGCGCTCATGTGGCTGCACAGAAAACATGGAGTGAAAAAATATACCATTTGGCAGCTCATCGATCGTAAGTTCTAAGTACATAGTGTGCGTGCATTACCGTAGTGCATTAGTAGTCATGCCAAGCATGCCCAGAGAGACTGCACCAAGGAGAAAAGAAAAAACACTAAATCGGCCCAGTTGTTCGTCGACTCCCAAGTGTTAAAAAAAAGGTTCCGAACTCATTCTCAGTAAAACATGAAGAAACAAAGTGAAATATTGTGATGGAGCGAGGGATTAACCGCCAGAGGGAACAGATTGACTCATCGCACTATCGCCCTTAGGTTCCGTGCGTCTCTCCAAATTCGACTCGTCGTCTGACTGTCCGTTCAAGGGTGTCGAGTATACACGCACTGTGCCATCGTGACTTCCCGTCGCAAGCATCATAGGATCGTCTGTTCCATAGTTCCACCCAATACACGTCGAATCTCCGACGCCAGGTGCGTTTTGAGGGCGTATGCAGTGCAGGAGAGCTGCCGTCTCGCGGTCCCAGATATGTATATCGCCAGCTGAGATAGACAAACGGTCAATAATCATGGCCCAGCAAGTATAAGGATAGAAAAAAATGCCAACCTTTTCCAGCACAGAGAACAAACTGATCATCCTTACCACCGAAATGACATGGACCCGCGATGTCGACGGGGCCTTTGAAAGCGAACGTGTGCTTCAAGTTCAGTCGCGATGTCTGGGCGTACTCATGGCGATCTCTATCTCGCACAATTTCGAGCTTCCATAATTGA
>QFEL01004204.1:0-12557 GCA_003316195.1 Neoboletus brunneissimus
GGGTGATCCATAAACAACCGAAACGGCGTGTAAAAGTCCGAGTGCACGGCGACCAGCGGGAAATTAATGACTCGTCAGAATTGCAAGTACAAAGATCGAAGCTCTGTCTCGGGGGTAATCCTACTCCCGGTCTGTCCCCCCCCCTTTCCAACCCACTTTCGAACTAGAGATCTCAACCTCAGTCAACTCATTCACTAGCATCCCTCGAAACTCGTCTTCGAGGTTGAAGGAGATCATCCCCCCACCGACTCCCATCTCTCTCACTCTTCACGTACTCATTTTGTGTACTCCTGCTGATCTGTTCCGGGGGGGAAACATTTCTTCCACTCTCCATATGCCCATACTGCGTACGCATACTGATCGTGGTCACAGGTGGGCTATTCGTCATCCACACAATATCATCGGATAGAGGGTACTGGGTAATGTTGGTATATTGGACTCCCCAAACAAGACCCAACTTGATCTCGAGACCAGAAGACAGTCGTCGGATCTGTTTCCCGCCTAGTCCCCGGCTAAAACGGTGGTTCGTCCCCTAGACCCAGAGTCATGTGCCTTTCCATCGAATGTACCAAAGACAGTTCTATACGCACGCTGCAACAATATTGGCGGATTTCAAGGCAGGCACTAGTTTGACCATGAAAACGTACAAACAACCTTGTTCCAAATGGTCCAAGTGCTTATGATACAAGTGAGCCATTGCATGAGTTTATTTAGCGCGACGTTGCATGTATAAAGAGAAATTCCATCTCCATCTCCATTCCACAAAAGAAGAAAACGAAAGGTGGTCAAACACCTGGATAGGCAATTTGCAAACGAACGCAATGATGAGAGGGTCGATCCGTGGAAGGAAAAAAAGAACACGAAAAGAAGAGAAGACAGAATGCACAAGCCCAGACGACTCATGACGCACTATAGCGTCTCCAGGTATTGACACGCACGATCGAGCTGGGCCGACGTCTCCTTTATCTGCCCACTCCCATCAGCACCACACATGCACGAGAAAAGAAGCGACCGACTCACATGTACACGCGAGAAAGGCTCAAAGTGATGCCCGGGTACGTCCCAAACTGGAATAGACCGCCCAACCAAGGCTTCCCAAGGACCTACAACTCGACCAACGTCGTCACGTTCACGGAACCATGCAGCAACGCTCTCTATGCCGTCGGGACAGAACCCCGCAGTACAGCGTAAAAACGCAAGAGGTATCTCCGGGTGTTGTGCCCCGGGTACATACTTGTCCAAGAGCTCCGTACTGCGTTTAAACTGGCGCATAACCAGCGCCGTCATCGAAGAATCGACGGTACGGTCATGATCTCGGAGAATATGATCAATGATAGTGTCGGACAACAAGGGCGGTGCTGATGGTGGAGGTGAATCAATCAAAGCGACGCCTTTCACCTTGACACCGCGAGAGATGAGAATCCGGGCGATTTCAAAGGCAACGACGCCTCCAAATGACCAGCCTGTGAAGGAGTGCACCGAGTTAGACTACGTGCCACACGGGTATAAATGAAATATCGTCGGACCTCCAAGCACCAAAGCGGCATCGTTTACATGTTGCTCGATCGCTAGCGCATATGCCCGAGCCATCTCCTCCAGGGTTTCCCATGGCTCATCGCAAAATAAACGAGGATTACTGATCCCCCACACATCGCGGTGCAAAGGCAAGAGATGCTCGTAGTGACTGATCAGGCCACTTCCGTCATGTACGAGGTAAAGCGGGAAGCCCGGACTATCCATGCACTGTTGCAAGGGGACTAGAGCGACTTCGGATGGGTAATCGTGACAGACCGGATATTCCCCACCGTGGATCTTGACGCCCGAAACGTCCCCGTCGTCCACTAAAAAGTCGCAAAGCGCTGAGAGTGTGGGACACTTGGTAAAGATGTTGTGCGGAATCGGTCTGTTCAACGCAACCCTCAATGCCTGTTGTGCCTCAATGGACCCCAAAGAATCTAGGCCGAGAGATCCAAGATCAGCTTCGTCTTTGATCTCCTCACTATCCGCGATGCCCAGCACCTCGGCTACGATCTTACGAATGCGCTCCCCATCCACCCATGAATGAGGTTTCTCCGACATGTCCCCGCTCTCCGAGACCAGCGTTTGCGGCGAGGACGGCCCACTACAACTCGTATGGAATCCGTCCGCGTCGCTGACGTCCATTCTGCCGATGCCAATGCTAGGGCCAAAAAACATGGTACTATGAGTGTTGGAACGGGAACGAGCAAAGATGACACTGCGGGGAGACGAAGGTGTGACGATCGAATTGGAATTGGTGCGCATGCGACTTCGGGTCCCTCTTGGATCCGCTGCAATAGCCAAACCGCGATGAAGGCTCGTCAACCGGACCCTACGGAACTGTGCGCCCTGAAGCTGCGCAACGACGACAGGCGGGTCGCACTCCCGGACAGCTAATATATCTGCAGTGACAAAGTCGCGAGGAGAGATCCGGTTGTTGGTGCAATAGACGGTGTAAGGCTGTCTATCGTCGACAAGATCACGTAGTACTTTGAGTAAGCCGATACCATTGCATATATACGCGTCCGAGACATCGCCTCGCATGTTGACCATGAAACCCGCGACATGCAGCAGCGTATCGAGAAAGACGGGTTGTGCGCCAAGAGAACCAGATAGGGCAATACCTGCGATACCGGAGGCGCCGTCGCTAGTGACGGTGAGCGATTGGATCGTATGATAATCCTTGGCGTAGTCCACGACCCGAGGGAAGACCACCTCGTACGCACTATGCGTACTAAATACCTCTGGCGTTTCCTCTTGACGCGTGAGAACCTCCGCACGCCTCGAGTTACCAGGGAGTTCGAGAGCGAGATTCAACGTCGTCTCTCGAATAGAAGAAAACCGCAGATCACCATGTACATGAACGTGTTCTTCGCGTGATGACTCCAATCTTGATGTGATGCTGAAGGAGCCCGTCCCGTCCTCGTGGACGGTAACGTGTGTACGAATGATCAGATGGACCTCCTGATGAAGCACGAGGGGGCGAGAAAACTCCACGGCACGTAATACGGGCATGCTCCTTCCGAAATCCAAATCCATATGGCGTTGGGTGATGACTGCGCCAGCGAGAGCCTGTTCTAGGTACACGGACGCAGGGCACAGCGCATAACCACCGACTTTGTGCCCCTCCATATACCTTGCCAAACACCTGATAGGCGTTTCAAAGATCGCCGCATTGCCGTTTTGTCGAGACGGGTATTGAGACCAGGAGGACAACATTGGGTGGTCGGGGATTTGAGGCTGGGGTGTCGGCTCCGACGTAGCGTGACCAGCACGATTACCGTAAGGCACCCAGAACTTTCGTGAGTCGAATGGATACGACGGTAAATCGACGCAAGAACAAGCAGAGCGTTCATCGAAAACGCGTCGCCAATCCACAGGAATAGTGGTTCGGTACAGTTGGGCCAAGCTGCTCGTTAGGGAGTCCCATGCTGGGGTTTCTTTGAGCATCGATGGAAGACACAATGTCTCTCGGGATGGCGCCAGCGTCGTCTCGACCATAGGCAAACAGATTGCATGCGGCCCGACGTCGATCCAGGCATCAATTTGGGAGGGATCTAAATATTGTTCAAGCTCTCGTAGACCCCGGGCAAACAGAACAGGTCGGCGACAATGCTTCACGAAGTAATCGGCTTGGAACGTCAAACCGTCACCCACAGGAACGACGTTCCCATACACATTGGATGCGATGGGGATAGAGGGAGGATGGATCGGGAGTGTCGCGACATGATCCCTGAGATCGTCCAGAATCGGGTCCATGGCAGAAGAATGGAAGCCGAGTTGGACTTCTAGGGTGACCGTCTTGCAACCGAAAGCGAACGTCACATGGTTCGCGAACGTTCGTAGGTCTTCAACCGGGCCCGAGACCACACAAGAGGACTCTGTGTTCACGCACGCGACAGTCACGTTCGAAAACGACGCATGAGTCGTCAGAATGTCTTGCACCTGCGCGGACGGAAGGCCGATAGAAACCATCCCCGTTTCCCCGATGGCGCATGCCTGAGACATTAAACGAGCCCTTTTTGCAACGACGGAGAGCGCAGTCTCGATTGACAGAACGTCGGCTGTTACCATTGCGGCATACTCTCCTAGACTAGAGCCAACACTCGGCATACGCCCGCATAAAATCGATGCAAATCAATAACTCACCTTTGCCCGATAACCCCGGCGGGAACCACTCCCCAGTGCTTCCACAGTGTAGCAAGGGCGAATTCAACAGCAAGCACAGCGCACTGATAAGTCTCAAACTCCTCGTCCGCTCCCAAAACATAGTCACAAGTCCCCGACGAGATAATGGGGAGAATACCAGGATACCCGAGAGACAGGAGACAGCGCTGACATCGATCAATACAGCTCCGGAAGACTGGCAGCGTGGCGTAAAGGGAAGCACCCATATCGAGATATTGACTTCCTTGCCCAGAGAAAACAAAGATCACCTGACCCCGGCGCCGCTCGACGTGGGTAACGAACGTACTGTCGAGAGCTCGCATGAGCTGGTCCTTGCCCCTCGCAGCAACCGCCAATCGGAAAGGGTAGAGTTGACGGCGAGCGGTGGCAGTGTAGGCAATGTCGCCGAAAGAGACGTCGTGGTTCCGAGCGTCGCCGAGCCACTGGATGTACCGCGAGCGCAGATTTTCAAGTGCTCCGGCCGACTTCGCCGAAATGCCGAATACGAAAGACGAAGTAGTAGGCGGATGATTGGGCTTTATATATTCCTCGAGTATCAATGCACCGTTCGAGCCAGCTGCGCCAAAGTTGTTGAGCACAGCAACCCGAGGAGTGGATCCAGCGACCCAAGGACTTGGGAGTGTATCGATGACCGTGTTGTCAACATCCATTGGGGCGATGAGCGGATGGAGTGTCTTCAAGGAAATCTGAGCCGGAATGACGTTATGCCGTAGCATCAACAAAAGCTTGCAGAGCCCTACAGCCCCAGAGGCCGCCTCAAGGTGTCCGATATTTGCTTTGATCGACGTAACATGAAGGACATTGTCCCGCGTTCGCCCCTGGGAAAGAACCGAACGGATACTCGCAAGCTCGCATGAGTCGCCCGCTTCAGTCCCAGTACCGTGGGCTTCGACAACGCTGACACGAGTCGGACAAATGCCAGAATGCTCGAGGAGTGTCTTGAGGAGATCGGCCTGCGTAGGGCTGTGGGGGTGGGTGATCGATGGCGCCAGACCACTCTGGTTAAGTTCAACGCCTCGAATGACACCCAGAATGCGGTCGTTCTCCGCTATAGCGTCGCTCAATCGCTTTAGGACGAATAAACAACAACCCTCTCCTCTAGAATAGCCATCGGCAGACGCATCAAAAGCTTTACATTGACCCGAGGAAGTCAAAAAGTGACCCCGTGCTAGGCCAACGAACATCTGTACCATACGTTATTCTGATGTACCAGGTGACGCATTATGTACGTACGTTGGGACTGGTCATGACGTTGACGCCACCGGCGAGGGCCGCATCACAATCTTTGATCATCAAAGCTCTGCATGCTTGATGGATGGCCACGATCGAAGACGAGCACGCAGTATCTACCACGACCGAAGGTCCCCCAAACTGCATGGCATAAGATATGCGACCACTCAGGAACGCCTTCAACGTGCCTTGCGATAGCGTTAGTTCCGTTCATACTGATAGCGCCCAATAAAGACCTACCAGTGCTATAGTGAATGTCAATGTTGTCGGCGAGATTTTCAGCATAGTCGTGTGTCGCTGCTCCAATATAGCAGCCGAACCTAGCACGCCGAAAACAGGGTGTTGCATCAGGAACATACCCCGCACTCTCGAGAGCTTCGTAAGCCGTGTGCAACAGCACGCGCTGTTGGGGATCCATACTTCTCGCCTCTCGCGGAGAGATCTTGAAAAACTTGTGATCGAAATCGGCAAAATCGCTCATGAAATTGCCAGTCTCGACCTTGATCTCACAAGGAGGCGATCCGACATCCGCCGCGATATGCGAAGGAATTTTGAAACGATCCTCCGGAATCTAGATAAATGCCAATCAGTTGGCGTAAAGAAACGTATCAGCCATGCCGACCTTTGAAACGGTGTCGATGCCTCTTTCCAGTACCTCCCATAATTGAGCGGCGTTAGCAGCGCCTGGTGTATGAGCTGCCATACCAATGATTGCGATAGGCTCTTGCCTCGCAGGGGTGGGAGAAGCTACTTCCCGTGTATCCAAAGTCGCGTCAATGCAATGCAGCATGCATTCAGGCACGATTCTCTCTAGAGCCCGGAGAGTACTTGATCCGGGGCCGATATTGATAGCCAAAAGTCCCACGTCGGGTGGGATGACGGACGCCACTTTCTTCGCAACCAGATCCCAGTTCACAGGATGAACAAGCACCATGTTGATTACCAACTCGACGAGTGAGGGGTGAGCGGAACTAGGCCTGGCTATATCTCCGGATATCGTTGATCTCAGGGGACAGAGGAGATCGTGGTAATCCGGAAATCTGATGTTTCGCTTGCGAATGTCTGCCAAGATCTGGTCTCGAGTATCTGGGATATGCAGGTCCGAGTGATAAAGCGCATCGACCGTTGTGGGATGGACAGTGCAATGTCGAGATACGAAGGTCGAAAACCTAACTAACAAATCCGGTCGACCCGAAACTGTCACGTTCCTCTCATCGAGGACCGCTGTCACGCGAAGGGAAGGAAGTCGACAATGCTAAGGCAAACAAATTAACGACTGGAAGAGAAGATACGACTTCCAACTAACCTTCTGTTCAAATCGGGCGATATGGTGTTCGACCTCTGCTTTTGTCAGACCAAGGCACGCCACGCTCCAGGGAAGGGCGGCATCCACAGGTTTCTCCTTGAGGAGCTTCCTTGTAGCCTGTAAGACACGCAGCGAAATCCAAAACACCAAACGAAAAATTTCGACTGCGGTGGTGATATAGGAAAGTGGGTTGCGAGACGTAGCGACAACGCAAGCAGGGAATATCCCGGAAGAGAGACCGAGGACTCCAGCGGCGTGGTCGATGTTGACTTTGAGAAGATCAAGGAGAGAGCGAGAAGTGGTTTGAACGTAGGACTGATAACGTTCTACCTGTACGAGGAAGAGAAACATGCCAGAGATGATATGATTTTTGAAATATTTTGGGGCGGGATTAAGCAAGCAACGAGGATCATCAAAATCAGACGGGCATATGCCACTCTGATCAAGCTCCTCTGGGGACAAAGCGGCGAGCTCTGCGAGGAAGGCATCTAGACATGACGAGAGGAGGAGAGAACCTGTGGGAGTGTCCGTGTCGCGGATTGCCTGATCGGCTGCATGTCTTAAACTTGTTCTTGTCGTTCCCTGTCCCGCGAACACTGGAAGGACGATCCTGCTCGAATCAGGGGGAGGCATTTCGCCCAGATATTCGTACACACAGTGACAACTGCCATGATATGGATCAGCGAAACAATCCTCGACAATGCATCACTGCGCACCTCGTGGTAGTGTTCAATGCCAAGGACCGGGGCAAAATACGATGGGTAGGGGAGATCGGATGGGTTCGGACGTGTGCGGGGTGAAGAGAGCGAGGGCCACTAAAATAGCGGGTCCGCTCTGGTGATCGGGCCCGAGGAAAGAGACTGACTTTCCACTTCTTGTCCCTTCTGCTACTTCGAATTTGAAGGGTATGGTCGATTAGGCCAGTCACCTGCTGTTACATAACATCCAAAGATAAAGTTACTATTACACTTGGACCTGTGCTTCCCCTGCAATATTAACGTTCCTGACTGTCAGAGGCAACGCCCCTTCCCGCAAGCCTTCACTGTGGTACAGCGGCAAGGACGCATCCGAAGCTGGATAAGGGTCAATGTAGAGGGACATGACATGGCTGAATCGTGCGTCTAAGTGGTCCAACGCCGGCGACGTCCGACCAAGGAAGGATTGAGCACCGCAAAGCAAACGGGCATAACAGCCGCACGCGCACGGCAGCGATCTGTTGCGCTGATGGTTCCTGGGCCGAAGTCACAGTGCGCCCATCGAGATAACGTCCAAAAAATTTCCAAGAAGGTCAGCCTACGGGATTCCTGGAAGTCTGATCGCCTTGCCAAAGTCTCCACTCTTCCATAGCGGTCTCCATCTGAAAACCAGGCTGATAATCCGCTCGTCAAATCACAAGAGTCGAGTATGTACGCACCGTTCGCATGAAGCTCTCCCTTTGGCCGCCAGATCTATTGGATTCATGAGGCCGGTGGCGGATGCTCACCAGAGACTTCTGTTGCGTGCATCGCGACGAAGTAAGACCACCGTTCAACAACGTTGACCAGACCGTCACTAGGTGAACGTCAGCGTGCAAGAACCTTAGCAAGAGGACGAGTCTTCCTTTCTTCGTAAATCGTTCTTCGAATCAATGGAAGTGCTAGAAGACGAACACCAATTCTCGATTTTGCCAGAGCCAATGTCAGTCACCCGGACGGAAATTCTCCAAACACCCGAAGTTTTTCATTTTGCGATTATGTAATCCAACCTCCACTTCCGAGCAGACCGACAACAAGTCGTGCAGGTCCACCATTATACGTCGCTGCAAAAGACATCTTGAAGCAAGACCACTGAGCGTATCAACCAGTCACAGCTAGCGACGAGGGGGTTCAAATCTGTTCCTCCAGAAACGACCAAATACAAACCACGGTCATACGTATCTAGCTGACCATATCAAACGGAACTTACCTACTATCAGACATCACTGACATTCGGCAATGACCAAACTCTCCTAATAAGTACGTGCCCGGGACACCTGCAATCGATACGTAACGTACTTCCAGAAGATGCCTGTACCCCCGATTGAAGCCACTCTTGATGGAAACTTGATTTGCTCTCATTGGAATCGGTTCCTCGTCCACTTACACACCGTCTTCTTACACAACGGCTCCGACGTAAATGGACTGGAAATTCGATAGGTCAACCTTCCCGATAACTTGAAGCCAACGTGAAGGATGCCTACAGAGTGATGATACTGCATACCTTGTAAATATGACACCTATATTGTTCCTTGGACTTGAACTTGACGATGTGATGTGATGGTCTTGTAGACTCCTCCACATATTAATGACGGATAGATAAGTGTGCTCACTGCTGGGGCAGAACGGATGGAAATCCGGAAGCCATTTTTCAACGCATTCGGCCGAATCGGTCGGAACATCTCTCGTCGCTAACTGAACGAAGGTACCGCCGATCACGGGCCTCTCGTAACGAAGACGTCCGTCGGGGATGGACGCCCTTGCAGTCTGTAGAGGACGGAAATCGCTTGGCATTTGACCGTAAAACCCCACCAACATCAACCTCGAAAGATTCACCACGAACCACGGGGAAGCTTCATCGGACGAAAGAAGGATGTACGACTCGGACCACCCTGTGGAGCAAAACGACCTAGATCAATCGTTGATCCGGGAGTTCAGGTTGGAAGCTACGAGATTACTTTTGGCAATGGGTATTAGAACGATAGCGTGGACGAAATATGTCGTGATCGGCCAATGGGAGCTACTCTTGTCCTTCGTGTTGCCGTACTGCACCGTGAGCTGCTCTGAGAGGGTTGAAGAACCTACTTTGCAAGGCCCACGAACGGGATAAGGTTCGAAACACCCAGCGTCTCAGACTTGGCGCTACTGTACATATTTCTTGGCACCGACAAGTAGGTTAAACAAAAGAAGCCCACTGCCACTAGAAACAACTTGCGCTGCGGTGTGTACTACGTGCAGCCTGAGAGGGTAGTACTTGGCACCGATAGACTCAGAACTTGCAGTGTGATTGGCCCATGGATGCATGAGCGCTTGTTGGATCCAAAGGTGCCCCCTACGGCATGGGCGCTTCCAAATGAAGAATAAATCCTCAAGTCTTTTGTCGGGTAATTTTACGGATGCGCACTCGAGGTATAATTGGCTAAACCGTTGCCCAAGTTTACGAATACTGTTCGGCACCTAAGCGTACTCGGGACATATGTATTCCCGGCGCCGTCTGTTCTCTGCCTCCCACCGTTTCCGCAGCCTCTGAGATGGAAAGATTGTAGAGGAAGACGTCCAGAGCCTGCGGAAACACCAACTAACTACCAGCAGCCATTGGTGTTAAGGTATTTGTAAGCCTGCAGACGATGAGACTCGGCGAAAGCTGCCCCTACTGCCCACCAGTGAGTCTTCCTTCAACGATTTGGCATTCCCCACGTCAAATTTTCTACCTTACATTGGAATATTCGTCTCGGATGTACACCGTATTCTTTTACCATTCTTTTATCCATGGTCGAAACCCCTGGCTGACTTGTACTCGCCCGCTGTCGCATGAAGCGTTCCCCAGATTTTACGAACATCATGACCGAACGCCCAGTGGAATATCAAGCCTGTTTTCCATCACTGGGGAAAGAATCCGTTAGGGAATATGTCTCTCGCCACGCCATGCTGTCAGTCAGGGGCAAACAAGCTTTCGACCGTCTGCTCGTGCTATTACCCACCCATCTCAATTCGCAATCAACGTCTCACGTCTCCCCGTTCCTACCCGCGCTCCTCTTTTCCATCTGTGACGCCCTCCAACACGACCCTGCTGATGGTTCCGCTGAGCAAATCGATACGTCCGTTTTACCCTCGGTATTGAGTAAGCTACGAGGTTGGAGACTTCTCGATCCAGACTATCGATACAGTCCCGGGGGCGTCTACAAACTCGCCCTTGACTTGGCAGGGATCACAGACGAGGCTTCCACTTCAACCAGTTCCGATGTCAAGTGCGCATCCCACGCCCGCCTCAGGATCAAATGGGTCAACTCAGATTCGCCCAGCGAGAGCCATGACCGAGAACCGTCCCCATCAACACCCCCATCGCCGTCACCATCTCGGTCTAGCGTTCTCGACTCGGCGCAGGAGTGCGCGCATGCTCTTCCGGACCTAAACGAACGCCGTTCTGATGCTAGATATGAATCTTGTCAGGTTGGCAGGCTAGGTACCCCGGATTCCGAGGACGCTAGCGCTGTCGTATCACGACGACTCCATTCCGTGTCTGGGTTCCGCAGTGGTTGCTCGGCGTGCCGTCACCCTCGTGTCTCTGGTCCTTCTGCCCCTCCCAGCCCACGAATAGCATCTTTGGAGCAAAGAACGCCGTTTAGCGACGTCAACCGGTTCGACACAAATACCAACACCATCGTCCCGTCGCCGAGACACCCGAAGCCTAGTGTTCAACACACCACCACCAAGAAGACAAGGCGGGAAAAACCCAAGCCATCGCAGTCCATCTCTCGCAGCACGCCCCTCGACGAAAACGAACCCCCCCTTCCCACATCAACAAGCGCCCACCAAGGCATCGGCATCTCGTTCCCCCGTCAGCGTACACATTATCCCCGTATATCGAACACCCTTTCATCGCGGGACCCATTCTCCCCCGCCGTCACTTGTATCGAACGGCGCATCGAGTCGAGTCACCTTTTAAATCGTACCCGCGAAGGTGATAAGCACACGTTCAGTCACCGCACTACCGCTTCTGTTGATTTTCAGTTGCCAATTACCAACCGTTCCCCGAACCGTGCTTCTCCGATCGATCTTCACCCAAACGACGCGCCGACGAGAGCACAGAGTTTTTCATATACGCCGGTGAATTCACACAGTGGGCTCGGAAGCGTCGCTGGTAGCGTCCAAAAACTGTCGTCGAACGCGGCAGAGTCCCGATCGAGTAAACGACTTCCATCCTGGAGTCAAACCCATCGTCGTCGTCCTCCCACGACCACAGCGATGACTTTTGTGGAACCGACCGGGTCGTTGGCGCCGTCTCCCGCGAAGGCGAATTTTGAGAAGCCACGTCCGTTTACTCGATTACGACCGTCGAGCGCGTCGATACCGCCCAGAGTCGCAAGCGATGTGACGCACCGCGGTCGTCGCACGGTATCCTCCCAGACGCACACGCACACGCACAGTGCGGGCTCTCTTCCCTTGTCACAATCCTTGTTTCATGCGCGAAAATGGCAGGTATAACGTATAGTGTACGATGTTTAATGTCCTCGCTCTTGATTTTAATTCCGCCTCTTGTTGATACGCGGTACGAGTTGGTCGTCTTTTTTTTGGCCTTTCCCTACCTTGTCACTACGTTACACAGGAGCTACGCTTTCGATGAGATGCATCTTTTCTTTTCTTTTCTTTTCTTTGTTGATGAATGGTAGATCTGATGGCATGATGTTTTTTTTTTTGCACGATAGCTCGCAGATGTAGGCTACTCGGTCTACCTAGGAATACGAACCGAGACTCGACGGGAGGAGTCGCTCTAGAACAGCCTCCTTTCCCCCCCGTGGAATCTAGAGCGCTCGTCGTACTAGGTGGTAGGTGGAAAGTTCACGATTCGGAACTGCAACATGGTTTATCTTTGGTCTACGATACAAACGACTAAGTATATATACATACAGTGTGCGTTATACTCTATACAAGGTTGTCGTCACTGCGCGATAATATTTTCAGTGCTCCGTTTCCTCCCAGGTCCTTCCGACCGTCTTGAATAAATCCGCCTCAGCAACTTGCTTGCCGCTGGTAAAGTACCCAGCCGCGATCTTGGCATCGATCTCGACCCTCGAGTCGGG
>QFEL01004207.1:0-26760 GCA_003316195.1 Neoboletus brunneissimus
CGATCAAGGCATTGAAGGTGTGATAAAATGAACGGGGCGCGATGAATTGTTCAACCCCAAGTTTGCGAGATTTGCATCAACCACATAACTACTGGTCGTGCATGTCACTACAATGTATAGGTGCTACACTTACTGGCTCGGCAGTTGTTATCGGGTAACGATGTAACGCGGACGGTTTTCTTGTTCTAGACTTTTTTTCCCGTCATCTTTTTTTCTCCATCAGATGATGCACGATATGACATATTTGCATGGTATATCATATGTCATTTTTCACAGACTCCGCTTGTAAGTGCTTTGAGATAAGTTGATAACTGCCGTCCAAATTTTTTGACCGCAAACCCGATAACAGTAACGTAGTATACCCAGCGCGTTCCTGCTGCCCGTGCGACCTTGCCAGGGGGTTGCATACAATGAAAAGTAAGCGATAAGACTTGGGACATGTGACCCAAATTTCAGGTGGTTGGGTCCTAGTCAGAAGTACTCCACGGAATGACACTAGAAATTGTCTACCCGACGAACTCGGTGGATTGATCGTGAGTTCCAATTTTGTGGTTATCGAACATCAATCCACGCCATCACGGTGACAACCGATTCTGGTGGCGAGACACGCGCTGGCATGCCCGAGCTCCGAGGTCAAATACAATGCCGGGTCATGCGGTCCCATTGCGGCTTTACTTCCGGCTTCCATTCCCTCTCTATCGCTGAGCAGAACAATGACCGACACTCATTCAGCTGCGGATGATGGCCACCAGGCGCGTCAGAGGAATCTCTCGACATCAAGTTCCTCAAATGTCAGAGAAAAGGTAGACGTCGAATGCGCCGGTGCAGTCGGTGGAAACGATAAGGAAGAGCGAGCCCAGGAAAGAGGGTTCGATAAGAACCTGCGGGTCGTCTTTCTCATTGGCTTAGCTGCGTTAATCCTTGGTTGGTGGATTTCTTCCACAGTGTTGAAGGCGACGCGCGGTAGATGGCAAGTGTGCCGTTCCCAAAATGCTCCGTGCTGCTCACAAGCCCAGCAGGCTTGTACAGACAGTCTTCGCTTGGTTCTTTTTAACGTAAGTGTGAATCTTCATCTCACGTTTCAAGGGCCCACTGAGCTTCACTTCCAGCGTTATCGCGTTTCGGTTTATCCCAAATTCAGTGGTCACACGTCCTATCGCCGCTGTATGGATCCCTTTTATCCAAGAGCCTTGGTACCGTCTACCTCGCCATTTGAGATTGATCATCGGCTGGCTGTGCCTCCTCGCCATCGTTTTCGGATCCGCTTTTGGTCTACCGCTCGCTGCAGTGCGCAGAATTACCCAATAAATCTTTTTCAATATTAATCACAACACAGGATGATGACTATGGCCATAGAGCGATCTCCGTGCTGGGTTTGTTCGTTTTCCAGTGCGGCTTCTATCTCTCCTCCACCAACCGCTCTGCCGTATGCTGGTACGCACTGCGGTTTTGATCTGTCCAGTCATCTGATAGTGTAAAGGCCCACTGTCATTGTCGGGCTGTTCATTCAGCAGGCTATCGCCCTTTTCGTGCTCAAGACGAAAGCCGGCTACTCACTGTTCCACTACATTGCGAATCTGGCGTATGACTTCCTAACGCAGGCTTACGTTGGTGCACAATTCTTCTTCGATGCGCAAACCATTGCCAAAAACTGGTTTTTCGTCAATACCGTTCGTTGATAATGCCTGTATGTCTTTCTGCGTCGCTAATGGGTCACAGCTTGCAGCCATTATATTCTTCATCGCAACTGTGCAAATGTTTTACTACGCAAGTCTTTTTGGTTCCTTATTGATCCTGATGCTGATTGACATGTACAGCTAGGAGTGATGCAATGGATTATCAAAGGATTGTAAGTACGATCTTCTGTGCCACCGGATTTGGTCACGTAGTCAAACAAGCGCGTGGTTCTTCTTCAAATTGATGAATGTCTCTGGTGCCGAGGCTGTCGTCGCCTCCGCCTCGCCATGGGTCGGCCAAGGAGAGTCAGCTTGTTTGGTCAGGCCATATATAAACGTTATGACACCATCTGAAATCCACCTTGTCATGACATCTGGTGAGTGCGAGTAGCTCGCCGTGGAGGTTGTCATTGACATAGGCTACTTAGGATTTTCGACCATCTCCGGTGCGGTCCTCAGTGCATACATTTCGCTCGGTGTTCCTCCCCAGAATCTTGTGACATCTTCTGTCATGAGTATTCCTGCCTCCATAGCTATCAGCAAAATACGTGTACCGGAAGTGGATGTACCCGCAACCCGCGAACGTGTTGTCATCGATCGTGGAGAAGAGAACCCCAGGGATGTTCCTGTGAACGCACTCCATGCATTTTCCAAGGGTGGCCTGTTCGGACTGAACGTCGCCGGGCAAATTTTGTGGGATTTCTTCTTCAAAAGGGCATTCCACGTATTGACGCGGTGCTATGCAGGACAAATGTGCTCATCATTCTGTCCCTTATCGCAGTTATCAATGGCATGTTGACTTGGGTTGGCCGCGGATTCGGAATTCACCAACTTACTCTGCAACTTATTTTGGGATACATTGGATACCCTATTGTGTTCTTCCTCGGTCCGTAACGTGTCCAGAGTTATCTGTGGCTAACCTTTTCGTGAATATCCTAATCAGGCGTACCGTCTGCCGAGATCCTACGTGTGTCTCAGCTGCTTGCCACGAAATTGATTGAAAACGAGTTCGCAGCTTATCTCGGTGCGTAATTGATAAGTTCGGGGAGTTATATACTTGATGGACTCGGTCCAGAACTTCAAGCTATCCAGGCTGGCTCCGATCCTCTCTCTCTGCGCGCATACACGATTGCTTCGTACTCGCTTTGTGGTTTTGCAAACCTGGGTTCACTGGGTATCCAGATTGGTGTGCTCAGCGCTATCGCACCGTCACAGGCGAAAACCATTGCGACGCTCGCTGGGTCAGCTATGATTTGCGGTTTTATTTCGTGAGCCTTTTTGCTTTTCTAAATGCGTTGCCGCTTCACATGCGCGCCCTCCAGGACTCTGCAAACTGCTGGCATTGCGTATGTGCTGCCATCTCGAATGGTTACCACAATGCTGATTGATCTTCACAGGGGAATGTTGATCTAATATACCATTATCTCATCCAACGGTTCTGTGAAAACCCGATCGTGTTTTATTCCTCATTGGTTAAACTCTGTCTTCCATCACGTAAATGCAATAAGAAGGCGTCCGAATGTATACCAGTTTGCCGTGTCTGACCAATCTACCCCGAAGCTCTCTTCTGTCTCCAAGCGGAGTGCACGCATTCGATCTCGCACCGCGCCTATCCGTGCGGAGCAAGTTTCTCACAGGTCTCAGCTGTATTCTGAAGTCGCTCGGAAGCCAGATTTGAGCAAGTTGGGGAAACGACGTTCTGCAGATGATCGATGATCTGTGACTTGTCTTAAACAGCGACCACGGTACCTGTATAACCAGTGAGCATAGGTACAGATCGGTCCGCCCATGTCGAACTTGTCAAGAATAAACTCGCTGTCAGCCGCAATCCTGTCTCCTTTGGCTGACCGGAAGGACTGGTCACTGTTAGCCGCCAGCGTATTTATGACATTCCGAGCGTACTTTCTATCGCAACAATGGCGCCTACACCTTCACCCATCGTCGTCCATTCATCGCATCCCCCTTCAGCCAGACACTTTCACCGCTTCCATCGTCAGACGTATAATCCATCAGGGCAACCAGCTTCACGCACTAAGCAATCCAAACCACGCATTCTGGACGCCGCGTTACAACCATCAGCGGTTCTCCGAGGCCCGCTACCACCTTCAATTACTCCTACGCCATCCGAGTCGGTTGTGCTTGCCCCCGAACCCTCAGTGGTCCCAGTCAGGGATGATCAATCTCAAGAACCAAATCCGCCTGGAGATATACCAGGGAATATAGTAGCAGCGGTCGTCGTCGTTGCCCTCATCTTGGGTGGGCTCATCGGCCTGGTCGTTGGAGGGGAAGTGCTACGAAGGCGAGCAAGGGCCACAGGGAAAAAGGTCACCCCTCCATCCTCGAAGTGTTTTGGACGCCGAAAGTCCAAGCCCACCAAGAACGCGACCGGGTCGCCACCGCAGCGTATCAAAACGAGCCGTGAAAAGTTTTCATACGACGAGAAAACGTTGAGCCCACTCACTCGACCACCACCCGTTCTCAATAGGGAGCGTCAACGGAGGCTTTCTGATGTGTGGCCGATCCGCAGCTTGTCCCGGGCTCTGTGTAATCACCGATCACGCCCAGAGCAAGTTGAGCGCAGTGTTGAACGTTCTCCACCAGTAGCAAGTCCACAGACGACGTGGTCCGATTTCTCCCCAGTTTCGCTCTACGCGGCACGACCCCGCACTGTCTTGTCTCGCATACCGGAAGAACTTGAGGACTGTCAAAGCCAAACGGACATTGCAGCCCTCCTGGGCGTCACATTCCAACGATCGCTCGAGCCTGACTCTGTGGTGTTAACCCCTCAGAAGAAACAACCCAACTCATCCCACACCATGCTCCCGGAGGGCTTCAGTGGTCCGGAAACATCGGTGGCAACAGAGCGATGTGCCTCGCAGGATTGTCAAACCATACACAAGGCGAGGACGATGGACGAGGACACCAAATCATTGGGAAGCACGGCTCCGGATATGACTTCAGATGGAGGCGAATCAAGTAGATCATCGATGGCATCGCTGGAGAGCCTTGAAGGCAGGAATGATAGGGAGAGTCTCAAGGAAGAGGTATTTGAACTAAGGCGAGCACAGACGAGGAGCATGCAGATGAACAAAGGAGTGTTACTCTCTCTCAGCTTGAAAACCCTGGATGACAGCCAAAGCCTCGGCCCAAGCGATGGGGAGATCGAGTGTGGTCCTTCGACGCGGTCACCTTCCGCACCGGACGCAGAAAGTGACAAGGACTGTGTCGAGCGGGAAATGAGTCTGGCGATGCTTGGTGGGAGCTTCAGTGCGATTAGTCTGGATGAGTTTCCTTCACCACCTTCAATACTTCCGATGATTCCGAGTCTTGTCTCCGGTTTTTAGCGTGAATGATACAATTGAATCCTTAATCATGGTGATGACTATTGCAAGCAGTTTGATGAGATGCAACGGTGGTATCATGTACTTGTAAATCCACAGTCCAGCTTGGCGTTCGTCGAGCATTTGTCGATGCACAAAGCCTGGTCTCCAGCGAGTTGTGTCTTCCACTCGAGAACCCGTTTGAATTGTGCGCGTTCAGCGCCCCCGATGCTGCTTCTGGTCTGGTCAGCCTCCGAATCGAACGACAGGAACACATTGTTATGTTTGGATGTGGCCAGGTCGTCGACAGGCAGCTGCAGAAGGAACTTGTTAGTGTGTAAGGAGGTCCCGGAAATCCAAACTCGTTTGGGGCAAGAGATTTGGGTGCTGGCAATGTAGGCTGGCGTCGATCTGCCACGGGACTCGGAGCATTGAGCCCATGGACAGGTTTTGTGTCATAATTGGACGTTTCGCCCGCCTTTCAAAGCTATAGTCGAATATTCGCTTGGTGAGCCCCTTCTGACAACGGAAAACGGGCTCAAACAATAGGATGAGACTATAATAACTGCCACTGAACATTGTTCACAACTGTTTGGAATGCTCAACTCTTCCACTTGGCCCCAATTCTCATCCTGATGTCCACGGTTTTGTTAACAAGACTTGACCCCAGTCTCATATGTGCCACGTTAGCCCTTGCTTTCGGTTTTGCTCTGTATCATGTCTCCATAACCCCTCAACGCAACCCGCTCTGGAAAGTGGCCGGACCACCTGTACGAACCCTCTTCGGGAACCACATGGCTTTTGTACTCGAGTGTGTGCTTGCACTCCTGTGTCTTTTGCCCTGCACTCATCACCGTTCCGTAGTCCGTCTAGGTCCCCCAAGACCCACGCCCAGTATGTTAAGGCATATGGTAGGAACATACGTATAAGGGGGGTTGGTCCTGTAGGTGTGTTTAAGGCACCCTTCTGAATTCAACTCATTGCACGACATTACAGTGGGAAAATCGTCTCCTTCCCCTTGATCCTGTTTCTGTGTACCATGTGCTGAAGAACAGTACCATCTACGAGAAGCCCTGGCAATCACGCAGATTGATTGCGGGTCTCATTGGCTGTGGTATGCTTGCTGCAGAAGGCCATGTTCACAGGCGTCAACGACGGGTTGCTACGCCCGCGTTCTCCATTCAAAACTTGAGAGCACTCGTGCCTCTCGTGTTTCGCAAGGGATACGAACTCCGAGATAAATGGTCCGAACTTCTGGACAAGCCACCTACCAGAGAGGAGGGAATTGAAATTGATGTGTGTCATTGGATCAGTCGAGCCACATTTGACGTGATCGGCCTGGCGGGTGAGATCTTCCTCGGTGGCGCAGACAACAAAGTAACAGGCCAACAGGATTTGATTATCACTTCAACGCTATCCAAAATGAATCGGATGAGCTCTTTTCTGCTTACAAGGAGATGTTCGAAATTGCTCAAGGCAGTGCAATTAGAACGGTACTTGGGATATATTTCCCCATTCTCAACGTACTGTTCGTGAGTAGACACGACGCAGTTGCGGAGTGTTTGTGACAGACCTTTCGTGCAGCCAGACGAACGAGCTAGGACGATCAAACGTTGTCACACTGTTATCAACCGAGTCGCTGGAAAGCTCATTCAATCGAAGAAAGCCAGAATTATGGAATGCGAAGAAAGGGGCATTGGATACATTGAGAAGGATCTGCTTAGTCTCTTGCGTGGGTGATTGGCGAGTTCTTTACTGAGAAGCCCAATCTGACAAAACTTTTCTAGTGAAATCAAACTTGGCAACAGATTTGCCCCCCGATCAGCGGATCTCAGATGAAGACATCCTCCACAACATCAACACATTCATGTTTGCGGGCTCCGATACCACTTCCCTTGCTGTTACGTGGACTTTGGTCCTACTGGCCAGACATCCCGAAATTCAGACTCGCCTTCGTGCTGAGCTGCTCAACATCGTGCCATCAACGCCACTGTCTCGCTTGTCGACTGAGGAAATCGAATCCTTGCACACTGTATTATCCAATCATCACTACCTGAATAACGTAGCTCGTGAGTCATTACGGCTTGTGCCACCAGTACATTCCTCTTTGCGCGTCGCCACTCAAGATGACGAGTTGCCGACGTCATACCCTGTACATCTCCGTGACGGAAGCATATCAGACCACAAGTCCATCCATATACGGAAGGGAGACTTCGTACACGTACCTATAGAGGCTTTCAACCTGGACAAAGAGATCTGGGGCGAGAATGCATGGGAATTCGAGTGAGTGTCTAGTTGAAACCATTGAAAAATATGTTCACGACCGACTTTGCTCGCAAGCCCTGAGCGCTGGGATCATCTACCCGAGGCTGTCGAGGCGCTGCCAGGGCTCTATTCCAACCTTCTCACTTTCTCGGCCGGTCCTAGGGTATGTCTCTATTTTCCAATGGCGCCCATCGATATGCATGGGTGACCCACGAACTTTTAGTCCTGCATCGGCATGCGCTTTTCCATGGTCGAGATGAAGACATTCCTATACATTCTCCTGACCAACTTTAGTTTTGCCGAGACGAACAAAATTTGCAAAGCCAACGTGTAAGCAGCCACGCTTTCTTTCGCCCCCACATGGCAGCTCACCCCGGGTCTTCTCAGTGTACTCACGCGTCCTTACATCTCTGGTCAATTAAAGAAAGGCAGCCGGTGCCCACTGTTGGTGAAAAAGGTCGGAAGCTAAGCATGTGTTTTCACTTCATAGCCGATTTATTAAATCTCTCCTTCCGTAACATTTGGATACCCTGCTCGCTTTCCACTCTCCATGTTTACTGTGGTCTCGTGGTGTTGGACGAGGTGATCGCTTACGTGCAATCTTTCTTACCAACACACATAAGCATGTCACTTGCAATTTCATTCATTTAGCAATGGTTAAATCCGACGGGTGAGTCTAACGTGTGGTCGAATGGCCGAATAGTTCATCAATTGAACTGGATACAACATGTCAAGATTACACTGGTGGACACAAAAGGACAGGTAGAAAAATACAGCGTAGAGCATACACAAGATCATAAATTAATTACAGGATTAGTTTGTTACTAGGGATACATCGGAGAGTAACAAGTAAATTATTCCGGAATTATACGCACGAACCAATAATGACAGATAGTATTAGACACAGGTGCTCTGGACAGCGGTCGTTTGTTGCCCAGGAACTGGTGGCTTTGTGGATCCCGTCAAATTCTTCCCCCACGCAATTACCCCTCGGCTCACCCTCCTAGCGACTCTAACCAGGCTCTTCATTTTCTCCTTGCTCGTCACCTGACGAAAAGAAGTTTGCCGTTTCTGCGAATCCTCCTCCACGAGAGGAATGTCCATGTCCATGAACGAACCAGGGGTGTGATCCTCCTCGGGATGCTCGTCATCCAAGGAGACTGCTGGGCAGGGTCGTGGCATGACGTACGGGGGAAGCGGAATTGATCTTGATATAGGTGGAGGGGGGCATGAGAAGTGGCAATCAACTGCGGGATATGATGGTTTGCGACGCATAAGCTCGTAGGCCGATTGCTGTTTTTTCAAGTGCCGTGGAGGGGGGAGAGATGGTCGTTTACCCCTCCGTTGTGCGACATGATCAGGGGACCGTCCTTCGGATTGTGACTTGCGATGATTACCCGGTGCGTGTGCCTCTAATTTCCGTAAACTGCATTCAAGTCTATCTAGTGAGGAACATCGGTTGGCCGGAGGATTCAAAGTCGGCTTTGGGGGAGGTTCACGAGGATGAAAGAATGTTTCGTCCAGGTCGACTGCGGTCCGGTGATACGTGTTACTGGGCGGGGGCTCGAAGTGAAATACCTGTCCCTGGCGTCGACGTGGGGACAGAGATGGACGCACAGCGTCAACACCCTTGTGGTAACCCATTGGGATTACAAGGTCTCTTGATCTGGGTAGCGGGAGTTTTTCATTGTGAAGACTTGTAACGGCGTTGCAAGCGTGTGGGCTGATGCCTGGGGAAATGGGAATACGAGATGGATGAACTTGTACGTTCGTATTTGTGGGGCCAGGAAGGCTGGCATTCCTGTGTTTGCGAGAAGCAAGAGATTTGGTGGGGGTAAGCTTGAGGGGTAGGGTGTCGGGTACATGGTTTGGTCCACCGGGAACAAGGGGACAGCTGTC
The DNA here is from genome assembly GCA_003316195.1 of Neoboletus brunneissimus. NCBI lineage: Eukaryota > Fungi > Basidiomycota > Agaricomycetes > Boletales > Boletaceae > Neoboletus > Neoboletus brunneissimus. The sequence continues at coordinate 9,161 of QFEL01004207.1, forward strand.
GCCGGGCGAGGGATCGTCGTCGTCCGCAGCCAGCCCAACAAGAAGGCTAACTTCGTGGATGAGAAGGCTATAGCGTGAGGGATCGGGAAGTTTGCTAGGGTCCATGAGGGCAGAACGTGTGGCTTCCCGTGAGGTGTCGTTGGCACTATCTTGCGATACTGGCGGGACTCGGGGCGTGCTGTGGGGACGACGGGGCGGGGAGCTTTCGAACCGGTCGTACACATTTTCCCAGCGGCCCCCGTTCCCCAGGAATGCCTGCGCCTCGCTCATATCATCGTCGGCCAGGAAAGATGAGTCCATTTTCGGAGATGGAACCGAGGGCTGTGGTCATAGGTGGGTGACAGAAGATTTGTTGGGCGATCCTCTCACCATTTTGTCAAATTGGACGTCAAGTCGGAGGGTGAACTCGTCCGGGGCGACAATGGCGGGCAGGGGGGAGAAGCAGGATTCTGGAGTAGGTGGGGAGAAATGATCCTGGGTGGCCGAGCTTGGCGATCTCGAATGGGTGCAACTGAAAATATGGGGGTTGGGTCATTAGTTGACAGGACGAGACGGGTACAGACTCACCTCCACGCGGACGAGGGCGAGGACGGGAAGTCATCGAGGGGGCGCGGGCAGCGGGGAGATGGTCGCATGGGGGAGAGTGTGGAGCAGGACGAGGGTGGACAAGATGGACACTAAATAGTCGTTTTGGCATTCTGAATGCGCATATATTCTGCTCTCGGAGAACATCACACTCCCCGCCGCTCTGGTTTCCAATTTCCGGACATGATTGTTTGCAAATGCTCAGCGATTAGAATTAATAACACGTCTGCGACGTTGGAAACCACCGACTCGCGCACGGGGAATTTGTCAGAGGAAATGCATTGTAGTCTTGTCTGGGCTGCCAACAACGGGTTAATATGTTTTTCGTGCGCCACAATGGCCTCGAGTCACGCCGTGACTTGACCAACTCATGTCACATCACAACGATCGGAAATTTCGAATGTCTGAATGTCTGGCTATCTGATAATGCACGACGCATAACAATCGGTGGACTGCGAGTGCTACAACAACAACAAAAGTCGTCCCCACATAACTAATATCCCTTCTTGCCTGTCGTGAGCTGTAGGTGGGCGCTGTGCTCATCATAAGGCACCTTCGTGACGGGTATCTCTCGCCACAAGTCAGGCGTGAGGAACGCGTATGTTTTGGTAATCTGCCAAAAGTGTAAGTAGCATAATAAAAAAACAAGGGTGAACCATACAGCGACAAAGGTGGCCTTCAAAAAGTTACCCATCGTGGCCGTAGATCCCTTGGATTGCGTATAGCAATCCTCCACACCCGCCAACTGCAACAGTCGCTTGGAAGCCGGCGCAGCGACGATACCAGTGCCTCGCGGAGCAGGAATCAATCTGCACATGACAGATCCAACCTTACCGCTGACCTTGGATGGCACAGTGTGTGGTTCACCAAGTTTGGCACCCCAATAACCTCTCCGTACCGGGATCACAGACAGTTTGGCCAGGATAATAGCGCCGCGGATAGCAGTGGCAACCTCCTTGGCGCATTTAACACCCAGTCCGACATGCCCGTCAAAATCACCGATGGCAACAAAGGCCTTGAATCTTGTACGCTGACCGGCGCGAGTCTGCTTTTGAACAGGCATGATTTTCATGACTTCGTCCTTGAGTTTTGGCAGGAAGAAGTCAACGATCTGGTATTCTTTTACAGGCAGGGAGAAGAGGTAAATCTCCTCCAGAGACTTGATTTTCCCGTCCTTGACTAAACGTCCGAGCTTGGTGACGGGGACCCTGCGCGCAGCCGGTCAGATCGCATCCTCATGCAAGGATCTCGGTACGAACCAATCCTTTTCCTCGTCCTTGCGACCCCCACGACGCGGACCACGACGACCCCGACCACGATCACCACGGCCTCGTCCGAATCCACCCCTTCCTCGTCCTGCATCAGCCATATTTGTTTCCAAAGGATACTGTGTTCACAGGGTCAGCAAGGTGTGACATCCAATGCAACAGAGAGACATCCAGCTGGGGAGCAGCCAGGTCATGTCCAGTCTTGGCGGGGATCGCAACATTATCCCTGCAGAGAGGATGGGGGAGGAGATACTCACTGATCAAGTTGGCGGCGTCGAGTTCGCTGTTGGACAGGTCCTGGCGATATCGCAGCCTCACCGGGCACGCGACTGGTGCCGCAGCCTGCCCTGAATTCGCCACAGTGACCCCAGACACTTTCTCCATTGGTTTGTCGCCCACCAGTTAACAGCCACGAGAGGGATGTCGGGAAACGGGCCCCATTGTGCATTTGAAACCTCTTACGAATTTGTTCTGTGAGCGAAACAGGTCCTCTCCGTGATGTACAGTTCGTGTAGTGGGCGATGTGGAACGTGGATGGGGTATCCGGGGGACACAATTTGAAGGATCCGATTACTACTTAGGTGGCAAGGAAACCCTTGCACCAGCACAAGCATCACCCAATTGCTTTCTACTGCACTCGCAACAAACAAGGTACTTTTCCTTATCTCCCGACGCCGTCGACAACATTCATGTTTCTGGGTCTATAGCACATTTCTATCACCCGTCTCCGCAGTCACGTTGGAACAACATGTCGCAGCCTTCTATCTCCAATCGTATGCAACAGCAATTTAGTCTTTGCCCCACGTTCGTACACTTCTGCGCGGCACATCTTTTCCCTCTCATTTTCTTTTTATTTAGCAACGGCCGTCACGCCGTTGGAGATGGGGCATTCACTTCCGACAACACTCCGAGGGTACTTGCCGTCTGCCACATGCAGGGCACCAACGACATGTACTATTACTCTACTACGTTCTCTGGCGGACCCGGAGTACGTCCCCTTGTTGTCGCTAATCGCGCATCTTGACTCATTCACTCAGTGGCGCTTTTGACATCCCTAACGCAAAATGCCCTCCTGACGGAGGGTCGTCAGACTGTGTGACAGGCAGTCTGGCGCCTACGATTTCCCAATCTCCCGATTCATCATTTTCGCCTTCCCCGCCCGAGAAAACAAGTCCGATTAATAATCATTTCACCAGCACTCGAATCCCAACCACTGTACCCCCAAGATGCATTCCTGCAAGATCCGAGTCTCCTTATAGTCTCCTCACTCCACCATTGACCCCAGACGACAGCGACGCAAGCGGTGCTCATGGTATATTTACCAAGCATTCAAAGGATGCTCTGGATCTTCTCTTGAACATCTTTCCTCGTAATGGATTGAGCATTTTACCTTTTGCTAAAAGCGTCGTTGTCTCTGTGCCAAACATGGGAGCTACTTTCGACGGAGTTGTCCTCGAATTGTCTGGAAAGCCGAAGACCCTCTACGTCGATGGTAAAAATGCTCCAGTCGTCAGCCTTCGCGAAAGGTAAATTTTCATATCGCTGAGCTCGTGTCCAACTGACATTTGAAATCATACAGTATCGTTGCCCTCTTGGAGCTCGCCGATGAACACCTGCAATGTTCCGCACTTGTGATCGTTCTTGACAAGTCGTTCAATGGGCTCAACGACCTTCTGCACTCACTCATGTACGTCGGTGGAAGTGTTATCACTAAACCACCCTTCCAGGTTAACCCAGCATATATCCTTGTGGGATTGGAGATCTGAATTGGAGAACTGGTGCCATGGTCAAGGGAATGTGTTTGTTGAACACCCCTGTTGTCGGGTTGAATCGCGTCGTAATTCCGAATGCAGATAGTCTTATGTACATCCACCAATGGCATTGTCTTCGTTTTTGTGCCCCTATAAGCAGTTGATCGATTGTTAGGTAAGTGGTTCTCAAGTTGCATCCTTGAGTTCGCTCGCCCCACCATTGAACGTTCTCAATTTTCGTGATGGCTGGCTTGATGGATGTTCTCCTTGCCTTGGTCAAAGTCTTGTGTGGTGGTTCGACTACCCAAGAACAGCCGCCTGCCGAATACCAGAAATCTCATGCAGAACGACCACCTCCGAGTCACGAACAAGCGACACCCACTCACCCCGAACATCACCGCCAAGTGAGTGTTGTCTCGTATATGACGCCCTTGGACGACCTACTGTTCCTTGAATGTGTCATGAGCGAGATAACACCCTTGACACATTCATACACAGGAGCAAGAACCGAAGCCAATACCCAAGCCTCATCCAGACCATAGACCACCTCAGGTACGTCTCCTCTAGACCTTTTCTCGCTTCGTAGTGTGTGGTTTACCTCTCTCGAGGACCAGAACCAGATCAACCAGCATGACGAACATTATACGGCCCTCCGCGCCAAGGCGAACCAACACGGTGACTTGATGGCGCGGTGTTTTCAAGAAAGTCATGAAGCTTACAGTCGGGGTGATGGCGCGCGTGCTAAGGAATGTTCAGAGAAAGGGAAACAACATGAACGCACGATGGAGAGCCTCAATGCCGAAGCCAGTGCTTGGATATTCAGACGTGAGTGTGATCCAGTATCTGCGGAGAGCCATGCTAGACCTTGCGACTTGGCACAGAGAATAACCTGGTACGGCATCGCGGAGCGCTGTTTCTTTCTTTCTCTGTTCAGGTGACATTTGACAGGATAGTAAACCCGGGGAAATCGATCTCCACGGTTTGTATGTCAAAGAAGCGGTTTCGTACGTCGATGAGAGCATCCGAGAGGCTCGACAACGAGGCGACGCTGAAATTCGGCTCATTGTTGGCAAGTCGCGCCCCTCATCATGAGACTTACACTCATTGATCATTTTAGGCAAGGGCCTGCATTCGGACGGCCATGTCGCAAAGATCAAGCCTGCTATCGAGGATCTCATGAAGAAGTAGGAACCATCTAATATAACAATCTCCCGTGTCATTCACTATGTTTTTTTAGACACAACATACCCACGGAGGTCGACCCGCGTAACGCTGGTGTACTCGTCGCTCGGTTGTTTTAAGAGCAATTGCAGGGACCTTGACGCCTATCAGCTTCCGTTGACCACGGCCTACACGTTCTGCCCAAGCACCTGACCAGGACTCTTGATATCAATTTGTCACAGTGTGATGAATGTCAAGTATACCCGTCCCACATTCTCTGCCGTTGGGTCAATTTCACAAGACTGTGATCTCGATCTTGCTCCTTCGTGGCACCGGACCAAAGAGTCACTGCTGTCTACGACCCTTCTGTACGATTTACATAAATATTATTTGAGACAAGTGTCATAACGAGCGACCTAAGCACGGTTCAACGTATGGAAGGAGATTAAGCGTAATGCATCCTCGGGCATAGGTATTCTCAGGCTCCCGTGCAGATTATGCTTGTATATGTTCATATGAGACATGCGTATGATCTGCATGTGGGCCCTCCTACGCCATTTCGTTTCTCCTGGAATCACCTCATAACGTTACTCATACGAGTGTGATCTTCCCACCACTTTATACTAAGAATATAAGCTGCAGTGTGTACATCTCGCTCGTGCGCGAGTCAACATGTCGCACGTTGATGGAACTGTTCACGCTGGAGCTTATATTATTAGATATGTACGTGTATGTTGGATTGAAAATGCTTGCAGCGGCTGCTTTGATATCATTGGTAACTACAGTGAGTATGGCTTGGTAAGAACGGGTGTGAACTCTATTTACAACGCCCACGAATGGACTCGGGCCAACTTGGGGCATTCGTATGACGACTACTCTACTCCAGGTAGACCTTGTTTCAGACCACTAGATGTTGTACTCTAATGTCTTCAATCAATCCACTCGCCGAACCCGGCATATTCTCCGTTACGTCGCTCATCGATCCCGCAGGCATGCGTCCACGAGTTCAAACCCGTATCCATACCCTACGCATCCGAATCCACAACCGCACCAAATTTTCCACCTGCCTAGATCTGCCACTCAGCAGCAGATAAAAGAGCGATGTCGGTTTGAAACTCTTTGCATGCGCTCGTCGAACGGTCGACTCAATACATTTCCTTTGGTTTTTCTATGATTAGACTATGACCTCGTTCGTATCTACCACCCGGATTCCCCCGTCGCTCGGAACCACCATGCGGAGATAGCTCAAGCCCGGTTCCAGGCAATTTCCAAAGCGTACGATCTCATGCGGGGCAAGAGTGCCATTACCGGGCAAGTGTTGGCGAGTCACGAACGTTATACGGACCCAGCACGATTTAAACCCAAGGTATCGAGACGTCGTCCCCATTTTGACGAGACCGCGGGCGATGAACGCTGGAAGGAAAGGGTGTTGTTCGGGGGGACAATGCTTGTGAGTCTTTTCGACTTATAATTCATGACGTCGTGCTCGGGAACCATTGAATTCAACAACGCCACCTGTGATAGGCCATCGTTGCATTTGTCGCGCAAACTACCATCGCTCGTCATAAAGCTATCGTTCAGGCCACCAACGGTACTCGGGCGAGTTCGTCTGGGTCAAAGTATGCCTTGGGTGACGAAGCGTTGGCCGAACCAACCGAATCCGTGCATTCGCGGTGATCATGATTGTTTGCAGTCATTGGCCCGGTCTGCCTTGGTATTATTTAGTCAAAGTAGTAGAGTTATGTATTCACTCGGTCGGGATTTGTGTGCGGTAAACGCGCAGGGTTGGAACGGTTTTCGCTCGACAGACTCGAGGCCCCATATGATTTGGAGAACATGGAAAACACCAAACTCTGACATGGTCGCGATAGCAGGTCGAGTGATCTGGCTTGGATGGGTGAGGAGAACATCAACGAACAGGATTCTACACGCTAGTTTGCGAGTCCGAGTGGGTGGTAGCCTAAGGTGAACGTTAACTTTCGCTGGGGGCGTCCGAAATTGGGGCTGATGGCGGCGAGAACTCGGATCTGATCGTCTCGGCCCGTGCGGGCCCTGGGAAGAACCAGCGAGGTCTACTGCGTTAGCTTTGCATGCAGTGGTCGCTTGAATCTGGATCTCCCAACCTAAATCTGTGTGCACCTCGAGTGACTGTATTTGTGTAGATGGAATTCAAAAAAATTATGCCTGGATCGCGCCGAGTCGAAGTGGGCGGTGAATTCGAGCTACACCCGAGTTTGACACGGCACATTTACTTTGGGCAAGTACTTATTGACGCATGGGTTCGAGATGGAGTGTGTGCTTCTTGCAAGTAGCTTCCTTAGAATGATATGACTACAACATTTGGTATGTAAAGTAGGGATATAATGGTATGGAGGATAGATGTCAAACAGAGGTACAGCGAAGTAATACCTGTCGTAAACATTCGCAACGATCTATAGCAAGTAGAATGGTGAGGGAGGATATCTTGCGGGTCAATGACGCCCGAGAAAAGACAGAACTTGGCCATGTAAACTTCTGGTCTCTCTGTCTCGTGATAAATAACTAGGTTCAATGGTTGTATTGTCAGAATTCGGACCGTATGCATAGACTGGATTATAATCCCAATCACTCGCCCAACCAGGTCTACGAAATAGTGTAAGTAGCATGCAATAATACATACCGACACACATGCCTTGTTTGGTTCGGACCAACATTATTCACAGTGTTTTGGTGTGTCGGTACAGAAGAGACAGATCCACCATAAGACGCGCGGCTGGCCATAGTATACTGTCGGCAGATAGAGGGGCGATGTTGTGTTTTGGATGTTTCATCCACGACCCTTTCATCGAATAGGGAGGCTGGTTGAGAATGGATACTGGATGTCGATGACCTTCGGTCACCGAGTTCTGTATGCATGGAAAGTCTGTCGTAACTCAGTTGGGGTCGGAACGTGGTGGTTTGCGTTGGCATAGATTGGTTGCGTTGACACGAAGTGGATGAAGATGAGAATGGCAGAGTACTGGGCACAGGATATCGGGTAATATGAGGATACTCAAAGAAGTGAGGGCTGTGCTCGGACAGCTCAACCTGGGTATCATGGGTGTACGTATTGATGGGGGGTGGAGCAATGCGATATTCGGGCGGCGGATTTCGGTAATCCCCAAGTATTGTATAGTCTGGCGGAGCAGCGTCGTGGTAAGCGCGATCATCAAACCTGGGAGGATAATGGCGTGAAAGGAGGTCGTTCATGGGAATGCTTGGTTCAAAACCACCGAGACTATGAGGGAACGAAGAACTGAGATCGTTTCTGTTGAACCAGTATTCAGTGGACTTCGCGAAAAAGGGCAATTAATGCTGACAAGTACATTTCCGCATTCCTCCAGCGAGGTTTGACTGCTTCTAATGCCTCAATAAAAACGGAAACATCTTCGAGCAGCTCGGCCATGGCTAGAGATAGAGGGGACTTGATGTCTTCAAATGCGTCGCATCTCATCTGATTGCGTTCTTGCCATTTCAGATCCCAAAAGTTCATGAGCAAAATCGCGGCGCAGACGTGTGAACCCAAGATGAGGGTAGGGATGTTCGAGTAACCGCGGCTCATTTGAGTCTTTAAGATACGGGAAACGCATTTGCCAGCGTTAACACATATTGCAATACAGGGGATGGGCATATTGACATGCGGGACAATGTTCAGAGGAGATTGAAGGGACGGTGGTCCAAACGGTCGATAAATGATTATCTGGATCATATAGTAGGTGACATAGAGCGTTGCTGACTGGTTTGAAAACAGCGGGTCTTCGATGTGAGGTGACCAGTGTACTGACAGACAGTTAACCTCGAGACGTAAACCTTGCAAAGAAACTGCGCTCACAATGTTTTGGGACCGAATCTACCCATTCGATCATCGCGCGATTCAGTTGTGCCAAAACCTCATGCCACCGCGGACGCGCGGCGCTGAAAAGTAGCTTTGGCCTATCAATGGCATACTTGCCAAATGATGTCAGCCGACAATTCTTTACGGAATGGGAAAACGCACAATTGTTCTCAGGGCATATGCGGCAATCTTCGTCAGTTTGAGGTGTGAATTAAAGCCGGCTATCTTTGATGGTTTGTCAGGGGGTTGTTGAAATGCCCTTTCTGGGTCTTCTGTTTCCCAGTACTCATCATCGACTTCCAATGGAAGCTCTGCATCGAACCTTGACAAACAAAGGGGTTAGTCACAACAAGTGATCAGCAATGGGGTCCGCTCTTACTCCTCCTCGCCCGAACAACACGGCCGTCCCAGGGCACTACTTACTGTTCTATCCTGAAGGACAAGAACCCAAAACGCCCTTTTCCACAGCTCCCCTTCAACGGTCGGTTTGTCCCCGTAAATTTTCTTCCGATGTGCTCCGACGTCCTGTGCTTTGCGGAGACCGACGCTAATGAAAAGCCATGCCACCGGATCAAATGCTGTGCCTCGTAGGAACATGCCAAGCACCTGTTTGGTGAGGGGGTCAGCAAAGTAATGTACAACACACGTTCGATTACACTGACCGCCGTTGTCTGGACTTCAAACAAACCGGGCGGATGAATGAGACTAAGCGAACCACGATGAATATCTGTGATCGTGAGTACCCATACGTGCGGCAACAATCGAGCCACGTACCAACTGCAGTGTTGAAGAATTTCCAACCGGCGCGCTGCCACTTGTGTTCCTCAACGGGCCTCTTGGCCTGGGGATCGTCATATTTGCTGTCATCAAGTACACGGGGATCATCACTCCAGCGGCTCGCAACAGCGAACACGGAAAAACAGAGGCACCCAAACCATATGTCCTTGTGCTGCAAGCTTTCTCTCCACTGTCGTTCAAACGTCGGGCGGTGAAATAACGGAAGGAAAGGGTTGACATTTTCAAAATAGAGATTGACCAGGGTGTCAGCGAGGTCTTGGGGTGGAAATTCTTCAGCAAATGAAAGGGAGAGGTCGTCAAGTCGATGCTGAAAGCCTTCGAATGCAAGTTCCCACTAAAAAGTGAGATCAGATCCAAGCTTTTAGAGGGCACGGGGTCAAGTGGTGAAAGAGGATCGCGGACTGACTGGAGGAGTAGTCCAAAATTCGGGGCGCCGCAATGCTGCGGCATTAACCGGACTAGTGGAATCGCGAGTTGAGCGACTGTGTTCGTCTGCGCCAGTTACACGGTTGACGTGTTGGTCTCTGAGTTTCCGGGTGGGTTCGATTAGCTTAAAGCAGCTACTCTTGCCGTGGAAGCGAACTTGATTGTCCAAGAAGTGGCAGTGATCTTGAGTAGGTTCTAACCCGCGAATTGTCAGACGTTTCATTCCACGGGACAGGCTGAGCTCTCCGACTTCCTCACTGTCTGAGGACGTGAAGTCATCTGATGACAAGTCTGTGTCGCTCCGGGGTGTACCTGCGGAACGCAAGCTATGGGAGCCGATACATGTCGAGTGGGTTGTGTGCTTTGAAGAGGAGGGATGATTGGACTGTAAAGATCTCGAAGGAGAAGCCTTTGGTCTGGAAGAGGATGCAGAGGGTGACGTTGACTTTTCGTGAGATGACATGCAGCAGGTGGGTTCAGGGTCCGTCTTCCAAGAGTCGCGAACGACGGGGGGTCCCAGCTCCTCGGAGAAATCGGCATCGGGACGGAGCTGTGGAGAAGACACGGTTAGACCGGATTCTAGGTATCAAGAGTGACGGCAGGGAAGAGGGTGTCATGACTGATTTGCAGAAAGGCTAGTTCTCGGTCCGAGATGGAATCAAGGGGTCGCAAAGGAAGGGAAACCGGCTGTGCAGGGGGTAAGGCACTCACTCGCTTGAGGAGCGCCTCCATCTTTTCCAACCTGTCCTCCAGGCTGGTGATATAGCTAAAAAGGGTATGTCAGGTCCGGAAGGTGATGTTGGAGGCGTACTCACGCCTTCGGAGGGCCTCTAGGCTTGGAGGCCTCGCTGGAGAGGAGGTCAGGACGGGTGAGGGGGGGGGGAGTGAGTACGAACACATAAGAGCACGTTTTGCGATTCTGTACGCAGTTTGTACAGATGTTGTCTGGCATGCGGGGGCCATCGCACTTTGTCTTCCTGCGACGACAGGCATCGCAAGCGCGCTCGATCTTGCGTTTATTGTATATGGACTCTGAAGAGAACGGCCCGGGGTGATGCACGGCGAGCATGGACGGGGGTGGTGGGGGTGCGTGTGTGGCGAACGAGTCGGCGATTTCTATGACGTTGGTGGCGTGTACGGAGCGAGAGTGGTAGGGCTGCATGGAGAGACCGTTGACTGGACGGGGCAGGGGGGTATATTTCGAGCGTCGCAGATGGATCGATGAAATAGCAGCTCGATCAGCCAACCACGGCCGGCATGTTACTCATGCGGACGAGCATGCTAGCCGCGGTCGGAGTTTCAACCGTGTCTTCGGTGCCGTCACGTTGCCGGCAGTTGCCAGTCCGGGGTCGCCGTGGGACCGTGCCTGGTCCTTTACCAATATTTACCTAAAAATACGTCCTCTGACAGACACCGGGACATGCATCTCCCCCGTCTACCACCCCCACGTGTGCTGGCCTCGGCGCTGAATCGGCCCTCCCCTCCCCCACTCCCGCGGGAGCAGCAGCGAGAGTTCGAAGACCTCCAGCGCGCCGCTCAAATCCCCCCCTCCCAGGCAGCGCTCGCACCCCATCCAGACGCGAGAATGCCTCTGAAACCAGACTTTGACGGTGACACCAACCCTCTCACAGGCGAGCAGGGTGGCCCAAAGACAGAGCCTGTCCGCAAGTGGGTCGAGCAGGACGACGGCGACTGGAGCTTCAAGGGCCGGGTCTCCGACTTTTAGATCAGGTGCTTGCCCACGCTCCTATTCATCACCGACCTCCTCATCCGTCTACGGTAGATTCTTATCAGTGTTGAACAAGAACATTACATATACACCGTGGACGTGAATTAGAAGCGACTTTTTTTTTACCCTGACCAAACGCATGCTCATCGCCTAATTCCACGAGCTGCAGGCACACCCCGACCGCGACGAGCTATGAATACAGAGATAGTTAGTATGTTCCGGGCACATAGTCGTGAGAATCACCGTTTGCTACAAAAGAGACATCATGAACATGTCACCATGTCACCCCGTACGCTAAGAATCAGATCGACGAACCTCGCATGATAGTAGCACGTCCTCGTGCTGTCCCAATACCGCGTCCCCGCATGGCGTTCGGTCCAACCCGCTTGAACCTGTCGACCCTCAGCCAGTGCAACGGATCAGCCCGTTCGAACCCACATTGGAGCATTCTGGAGCATGTCTGGCACGATAAAGAATCTGACCATACTTCCCCTGATATAGACCTGATCTAGCTGAGACACACGCCCATCGCGCCCAGTCACAGTGATATCCTTCAGGGATATGTTAAGGTTGTCCTCAGCTAGAGGTAATGAGATCATCAGAACAGTCACGCAACATATTTAAAACATACGACCTTCTGCGAGTTTTCCGCGATAAAGCTGCCCAGTCTTGAGTTCCACAGTCACGATGTGACCAAGAGACTCGTGTAAGAGCTTGACGGGAACACCAAGACCAGCGGTCGTCATTGTGTTTGATGGTGGTCGGTGCCAGGTGTAGTGTTTGTGTGTATTTGTCCCACTGCCCAGATTCAGATCATCTATGTTATGTGCTTCGCACCCTTGTCGTAGTCGCCATCGCTGGGTCATTGGACAACGCTCGCTTTCTCTTGTTCTTGTTCCTTCTTTTTTGTTCACTACCTCGCAAGCCTCATCCAGGTAGACCACATCTTCTGGCTTCACACAGTCGCCGACTAATCACGAGCCGGAATCTTACAGTGTGACTTCTACAGTCTGTCGAGTACACACCACCACCCGCGATGTCATTTCGCGACAGGCGTTCAACTTCGTTGCAGTCTTTGATGGACGCGGTCGAAGAGGTCCCGCCAATCGGTCCACTCAGTGGTCCTTCCTCCGTGGATTGGCGAAGGCAGCGCCTCCTTCGCATCGGGAATGGGGCTCCCCCTGGACCTCTGCGTCATAGCTGCGACGACGCTGCCACTTCCGACGAAAGAACCTCGTTGCGTAATGCCTCTAATGATGAGAGTTATGGATCAATACGACCACCCCTCGGCATACGTTCATCCAGTACAATTCACCGTCGCACCCTTCCTCCGCTACCTCATCTTTCCATCACACGCGGAGCGTTCTCAGGACCACCTACCCCAACTCCACGTAGCCCAACTTCTGTCCGAGCCACGCTCAGTCGCCGTCTCTCTCAGAGGCCCATCTCTGCATACGATGCTCCCCTCGCCCGCCCCAAGTTTTCCGATCCTGATGACGATATCAACGTTCGAATCAACGGTTTCCGTGTATGGTACTCCTCCTTTTCGTCCATTGACTGGCTACATGATGCCATCAAAGATTCGATACGCTTTTCAAGATTAAGGCGCGGAAGATCAGTTCGTTCCCATCTAAGCCTCGCGTTCGACAAGAGTCTCGGGTGGATAATTGTGACAATCGTTGGGTTTTTAACCGCTGTCACCGCTTTCCTCGTCGTGCGATCAGAGCAGTGGTTCTTTGATGCAAAATACGGTTATTGTACTACCGGGTGGTGGAAAGCTATGCGGTTCTGCTGCCCCGACGTTCCCAAATTGCGTTCTGCAAACGAAGCTGGGTGCCCTGATTGGGTGAACTGGTCTGGTTTATTAACGTCGTGGGTACATCACGGGGCCATTGAGAGTGATTATGTGGAATATATCAGCTATACCTTCATTGCGGTATGCACTTTTCCTATGAGTGTCTGTGTCCCTGATAGCCATCACTTTCACTTCGTCAGGTTCTATGGGCGACAGCATCATCTCTTCTTACTATATACCTGACCGCTTCGACCTCGTTCACTACCCGCAAGGATTCCGGTGTTTTGTCTTCACGGTTCGATAGGACAGATAGCAAGCATTCTATCACTCCGATGAAACGCAAGATATTGTATTACGTATGTCCGATAGTCCGCCGGATACGCTAAACAATCTCAGTTTGAACAAGGCCGCAGGAAGTGGTATACCGGAAATCAAAACGATTCTTTCAGGTGCCCATTCCTCGACTTGCTCATGTATCGACTTTATTTTTATGCCACATACAGGCTTTGTGATCCATGGATACCTTGGTGGGCGCACGCTGTTCACGAAGTCATTTGGTTTGGCACTCTCAGTCGGTTCAGGCCTATCGCTCGGTTAGTATTGTGCTGTTGTTCTCCCTGTCTCTTCTCCACTGACTTATTGTCAGGAAAGGAAGGGCCTTTTGTTCACATTGCGAGCTGTATTGGCAACATTATCAGTCGATTTCACCGCAAATACGAAAACAATGAAGGTCCGTCTCCTTTTCGCAGACATGGATCATATCAGCATGATAATTCTGAATAGCAAAGCGGCGTGAAATCCTCAGCGCAGCTTGCGCTGCCGGAGTCGCAGTTGCCTTCGGAGCACCTATTGGAGGTACCTTGTTTAGCTTGGAGGAGGTCTCATATTACTTCCCTCCAAAGGTGTGCCTTCATTTCAACTGGTGGCCACGCCGACTGACCTGTCGCTGAATTCAGGTAATGTGGCGAAGGTATGATCACCATCTTCGGTGAATGTATTATAACGTGCTCTTTGTTAGCTTTTTCTGTGCGATGATAGCAGCCATCACCTTGAGATTCCTTGATCCCTTCGGAACTGGCAAGCTTGTACTTTTCCAAGTTACCTATGATAAGGTATATATTTTACCATCCGTTTTGGATACCTCTCTGAGGCATCTGTAGGATTGGCATGCGTATGAACTCGTCTTCTTTGTGCTTTTGGGTGCTATCGGAGTACGTGCTCTTAGACCTCACCTAGCTCTTACGAACTCTCATCCAGGGGATATATGGCGCATATTTCTCTAAACTGAACTACCGCTGGAGCCGCGATGTTCGCAATAACACCTGGCTGAAAACGCATCCTGTCCTAGAAGTCGTTCTAGTAAGTCGAAAAATGAACCAATCTGGTGGCCGCTGACGATGTTAGGTTACTCTTGTCACTGCGATATTTTGTTTTCTGAACCCTTATGCTCGTATGGGAGGGACAGAGCTCGTCTACATCCTCTTCTCTGAGTGCCACACGGATGGCACGGGCAATCATTCGGGTCTGTGTGTTCCGAACCCACGAGATTTGCAACAAGTCTGGCCAGTTGTCCAAGCAATTTTAGTGGCCATGCTCATGAAAGGCACACTGACAATCGTTACCTTTGGTATCAAACTTCCTGCAGGCATCTTCATCCCGACACTCGGTGTTGGTGCTTGTGCTGGACGCATCCTTGGCATCGCTATTCGACATCTACAATGGCGTTATCCAGGTAGCCCTGTATTTTCTGTCTGCAACGGCGACAGGGACTGTGTGGCACCTGGACTTTATGCCATGGTCGGTGCTGCCGCAGCGTTATCTGGTGTTACGGTCTGCACCTTAGCATGTCCAGCATTTCTTGGGAGTAACTGACGAAGATCGCGTTCAATAGCGTACAACGGTCTCGCTTGCAGTGATCATGTTTGAGTTGACAGATACCCTCACATATACTGTCCCAGTCATGCTATCTGTCCTCGTAGCGAAGACTGTTGCCGATGCACTGGAACCTAAAGGAATCTATGATCTAGTCATCGAGTGAGCTGCTCACAGTAATGAATACATCAATACTCAATATACTATCTTTCTAGATTGTCGCAACTCCCGTACTTGGATGCTAAGCATGAGTACCTTTGGTCCCACTTTTCGATCAGCGATGTTGTATGTCCCTCCTCCCGTGTCCAAGTGAACCCCGGCCCACAGATACACAGACAGATAATGATGTAGACGTCATCCGAATCGATGCTTGCAATACCGTGGAAAGCCTTCGAGACCGGTTGCAAACACTCTTCGATGCTGGCAATGATGATGGTGGGTTTCCCATCCTACGTCCCAACGGAGACAGTGGTAAATTACGCATGGTGGGATACATTGGGGCAAGCGAGCTTGAACACGCGCTTTGTCAGTCATTACCCTCGTGGTCTGTACCTTTACTGATGAACGTTGGGCAGCGATCGTTGCGGAGGACGCCGATGAAGGGATCAAATTTCAATCCAAAGACCGTGATCTCACGTCCTCTTGGATGGAGGGAAGCACCGTGGCAGATGAAGACCTGTTCGACTTTAGCGTATACATGGATGAGGTTCGTCGAATTTCCTCGCAGCTTTACAGGGATGAACATGATATATACTCACAGGCTCCGCTTACCATTCAATCCCATGCACCGTTGGAGCTGCTTCATCGGTTCTTTGTCAAATTAGGCGCTCGATACGTCGTCGTTACCGACGCCGACGGGAATTGTAAGTTAATCCACTCCACGTGGTGTGGTACATTCTAACGAACCCGGTGTTCCCAGATGAGGGCGTTATTGATAAGAAGACGTGGCTCGCATTCTTAAGCGGACTCGAGGAGAAGTAATGACAAGCATACCAACCATCGGTCTGCAAGTAGACTGCATAGTTCTGGACGTTTGGACTGGAATAGTTTCAGAGTTTACCACCCGAGTTGACCTGCGGTCGCATCTAGCGCGGGAGGCTTTACCCTCTCGTCGCTATATCATATACCCCGGGTCAAATGTGCGATTTTAGCTATTTCTTGAATAACTACGCGACTACATCATTTATTCTCTTGGATTTGGAGGAGCTTGTGTCCCATTCTCTCAGCTGTGATGGGGCCGAAGTCCACATATGGTGCACAATGTTGTCATTACCTTGTTTACAAGGTCACTGAGAGTATGTGTGTATAGCGTAGATAGGCATACTGCACGTACCGAACAAATTTAGATCCCGCCCTAATCCAGCAGCTTAGTGGTCTAGGGGTATATGTAGAGTTTGGTCATATTTAGTCATGTTATAAATGGAAGCCATTGCCAAACAACCTCATGCCGTCCAAGTTTCAGTAAGCACTAGACGACTCGGAGTGCGCTGCCATCATGGCATCCCAAACGCACCAAAGTGTTTCTGGCAG
Organism: Neoboletus brunneissimus; assembly: GCA_003316195.1. Classification (NCBI taxonomy): domain Eukaryota; kingdom Fungi; phylum Basidiomycota; class Agaricomycetes; order Boletales; family Boletaceae; genus Neoboletus; species Neoboletus brunneissimus. The sequence goes on from QFEL01004207.1 coordinate 25,929, forward strand.
TCGTCCAGATCCATATCAACTTGAGCGGCTAGCCGAAGAGCTTGCAGCCCGCGAGCTGTCAAGCATATCCGCCAGTCGCGTTTCTGGCAGTGAGCACCTGCCACCACAACCTGACTTGCCGATATACGTCCCCTTGTCCCACGACAACGAATTTCTGGCAGCTGAGACGTTCAATGTTGAGAAATTTCTTCTTTCTCGCTCATACACATCACTTCCGGAACTCCGAACGGAACTCAGAGAGTACTTGTCCTCCCTGAAGGAGGAGTTGGTCCATCTGATCAATGACGACTACGAAGATTTCATCAGCTTAAGCACAGACCTGCGAGGGGAAGGTGCGAGGATGGTCAGGCTTAAAGCACCTCTGAATAGTCTCAGGGAACAAATACAGGTATGTGGACATGCAGAATACTAGGACACAAGCTGACATATCCGCAGCTCTCTCGCCAAAGTCTCCAACATATTCAAGATGCCATCCAGGCCAAACTGGATGCGAGATCAAAGTTGCGCGATGAAAAGGTTATACATGCGTTCTTCTTCCGCGGATATGGAGTAGGATAATGATGGTCCCTTTCAGGCATTGCTTCATCATCTCCTGAAGATATCCGAGTCTATTACACGCCTTGAGTCTCTTTTGCTAATTTCGAAACCAAATCACGTGGATATCCCTCCCTCTCATCTTTCCGGGGCGACCGAGGTTAGTTCTGGAAAGTACGTAGATTTTTCAGAACTCGAATTCTTCTGACTACTCGCATAGGACACGGGGTAGTCGAGGCAAACACTTATCCAGAGTCGCGACAGAGTATACTCAGCTTCTTTACCTTGTCTCCAAGGC
>QFEL01004214.1:0-10750 GCA_003316195.1 Neoboletus brunneissimus
AAGTACAGGGCAAAAGGGGGTGTGCGTGGTGTCCGAGCAGGGGTACTACAGCAAGGGCACAGAATGGAAGCAATAGTCGGAAATGAAAAGCGGAGATGAAAAGGGGGTGCTGCCCGGGGCGGAGGGGAAAGGGTTCGAAAAGAACCCAGGCTAGGCTATGTGGTTTAGGGTTTAAATGAAAAGGGACGCAGCTGATCGGAACTAAAGAAGACGTGAGAAGTAAGAGGCATAGGTAGGGCTAAGGTCGTGACCGACCGGAACTACCGACCGGAACCGAAGGGAATACAAGCAATGAGAGGGAAAAAGGGGTAGGTGTAAGAGGGAGTTGTAACAGAACCTTCTCAGGATGGAAATCCTCGAGAAACACCATGACTCCCCTGTGACAGGACACCCAGGCTATGACAAGATGCTGGAACTGCTGCAACGTAATTATTACTGGCCAGGAATGGCAACTTTCACTAAATCTTACGTTGCTCAATGCAAAACCTGTCAATGGTTTAAAGGCACGAACACAGCCCCAGCAGGCTTGTTACAACCCTTACCGATACTGAATGCCCCGTGGGAACACATCACCGCTGATTTCATTACAGGTTTACCCAAATCCCACAGCTACACTGCTATTCTCACTGTCATTGATCGACTCTCTAAGGAAGTGGAATTGATTCCATGTTCCGACACATGCTCAGCCCTGGATACAGCCAGGCTATTTCTCAATCATGTTTGGAAGCATCACGGTCTTCCTAAATCCATTACGTCAGACTGTGGACCTCAATTTGCCGCACAAGTTATGAAAGAGGTTAACCAGGCCCTCAATATTACCACTAAATTATCCACTTCTTTCCACCCTCAAACAGATGGACAATCAGAGATTGTAAACAAGGAAGTAGGAAAGTTCCTTTGAATCTTCTGCTTTGATAAGCAAGAAGCATGGGCAGACTGGCTTGCCATCGCTCAATTTAGTATCAATACCAAAAAACACGCAACGACTAAGAAGTCACCCTTCGAAGTCACTCGTTCTTATGAACCACACATGGGTGTAGAACCCCTTTCAAAGAACAAGGTGCCAGCAGCACAGGAGTTCACAAAAGATATGCAAGGAACCATAGATGAGGTACAAAAAAATATGGAAAAAGCTCAGCAGCAAATGAAACTGCAAGCAGATAAGCACAGATTGGACGCACCAGAGTATACTGTCGGCCAAGAAGTTTGGCTCACAATGGAAAACTTACATTTTACACATGCATCAAAAAAATTATCAGAGAAGTGGCTGGGACCCTTCAAAATTACGGAACTCATCGGCCGGAATGCCGTTAAACTACTATTACCTAAATCTATGCAGATCCATCCAGTAGTCAATGTTTCTAGGGTGAAACCGTACCGTGAATGTATGGAGGGGCAATCCTTGTACTGACCGGGACTGGTAACAGTCACCAAGGACCACGACAACGAATGGGAGATCGATTATGTTGTTGATTCTCGCCTCAAATGAGGCAAACTTGAATATCTAGTCCACTGGAGGGGCTACTCTGAGTCGGACCGTACATGGGAGCCGAAATCTAATCTGTCGAACGCAAAAGATGCAGTTCGAGAATTTCATGAAGCCCACCCATCTGCACCTAGAGCGCTAAGTATCCCACCCGATCAATTTATGCTACTTTTCTCTAAATGACCCGAACCTTTCACTAGTTTATCTTCAAAGCACATCCCCTATAATCGTCTGGAAGCCGATTTATAGAGAGGGGGTAGTGTTACGGTCACGTAACAGAGTGTACTCGCAATTCGTACTTATCGTTTCTTTCTTTAGTTTCTCAGTCATGTGACTAGATCACATGCACCCCATGTCTATTTTATTTCTTCTTACCTTTCTCTAGGAGACAACGGACTCTGTGCAATTCTGAGATACCCCTTGAGGGTCATGTGACAAGGTCATGTGCTAGCCCAGATCTCAGATGGACACTTTATCTATATAAGGTTATATTCATTCCCATGTTTATCTCCATTTATGATTCTCTTCCATTCTGCCACACCGTGTGTGCACCTCATGCTTTTTATTACCGTTACACTTCCATTCCACATGCATATGCCTTGCTTATTTAATTACCGCTCACCCTATGCCCTAGATCAGAGATGTAGATACAACATGTACAAATAGATAGTATGATATATAAGCCCAGGGAGCTACGGCTGGTATCTCCAGTCTAGTTCTCTTGGGAGTTTACACCCAATAGATCCTCTCAGTTCTCTTTCCTCTTCTTGTCAAGGTTTTAGTTGATTTGCCTAAGCCTAGCTTTGGGCCATTTCAAATTGTGCTAGCTAGCGGTTTAAATAGGATACCCTATGGCGCATAGACCAAGTCAGGAAAGGTAAGTACAGGGCAGAGGGGGGGGGCTGTGCATGAGGTGTCCAAGAGGGGGTACTATAGCAAGGGCATGGAATGGAATGGAGTGGAGGTAATACTTGAAGATGAAAAGCAGAGATGAAAGGGGCACTGCCCGGGGCAGAGGGGAAGGGTTCGGAATAGAACCTGGGCTAGGCTGTGTAGTTTAAGGTTTAACAGAGGAGAATGTGACCAACCATGACTGACAGAAGCATAAGGTGTGAGAAACATAGGCAAGGTGGGGATGAGTGAAGGAAAAAGAGTGGAAAGAAGGGTAGATGTGGAAAGAATCATAACATTACCACCAGGTTATTCTTTGAGCCACTGGCGAAGAAACTCTAGTAGAGGTCGGCTGACCTGCCATAGGGGGAGCTGGTGATGTTGCCCCAGGTGATGTCATCATAGATGTCATTGTTATTGTCATATGCAGGGATAGGGAGGCGAGGGGGCATGGGCAGGGAGCGACAAGTGGATGCAGGGGTGGGCCAACAACAAGGGCATAAGGAGTTGGGACGAGGTGATGGTACTAGGCAAGGTGGTAAGGCAGCAGAGGAGGACAACAAAGTGGTATGATGCAAGGACGAAGACATTGTCAAAGATGATGGAGTGGGGTTGATACATCAACAAAGTTGGCAGCAGGAGCCAAAGTGACCTGGGGCCCAACGAAGGCAATTGGGGCATTGATAGTACTGGCAGTCAGATCTGATATGACCCAGGTGGTGGCATTCATAGCAAGTCTCAGTGTACCGAGGGTGGGAAGGGGGCAGACCTGCACGTCCTTCATGCCCAGTCCAGTGGGCCTCTACTTGTTTGATTATGCAGATTTCATCGTCATTCAGCAGGAATGAGGATGCGGAGGGAATGTCAGATGAAAGGGTAGAAAAAGTGGTGAGCTCAGTGGAATAACATTTGATCTCTTTTAAAAACTCGAGCATGCCTAGTTGGTACATGGCCATGACAAGGTTGCCCTCCAATTCCTCAGTGATCTGGTCTATCTGCAGCTCCAGGATAGCGACATGGGCGCTGGCAGAAGAGTTGGGACAGGTGGTGAGGAGGTGGAGGTGGGCATACTGGAGATATGCTTTATAAAGGGCCCACAGGGGGGAGCAAAGGTCAAGATGGGAGGAAATGGAGATGATAAGGCGAGAGTTATGGAGAAGGGTGTTACGGACCAGTAACTATGATATTCATTTTCACCTTATCTTATTATTTTACAACTTATCATTTTTCTTTATCTTATCAGATTAGATATCTGATCCATTATGATCTCATCTTATCTTTCTTTTATCTAACGATCACTCATCACATCACAGGAGATAACATCGTAACCACTCGGACTCCTATTCCATTCATCATGTGACCGATTGTCACATGACTCATTCCTCGTATCTATAGATCTCCCAATCAAGATCTATCTCCATTTAGACTTATTACTGACACTTCTATTTAGACATTCATATATGGTTATATTTGTTCTCACATTCATCTCCATGCAGTGCACATTATGCTTCTCTTCCATTCTGCCACACCTCATGTGTTGCATGACTATTTAATCTCCGCTTCTTCCATTCTATGATCCATGCATATACCTCACGTATTTAATTACCAATGACCCTATATCGTAGATACGATATCGACATGTACAAACAGTATTTAGTATATAAAGAACCAAGAGGCTACGACTGTACCCCAGTCTAGTTCTCTTGGGAGTTACCTGCAAAGGTCTTGTTACACTCAAAGAGTTCCCTCTATCAGTGACTTTCCTCAAGTCTTAGTTGGTTGTTGACTTGCCTAAGCATTAGCTTTGGGTCATTTCAAAGGGTGCATAGCTATTGTAAAGCCCCTCCATTGGGGAGGTCCTTATGAAGATAGTGGGCAAAGACAGGAAGCTCTACTGAGATGATGGCCAGGGGAGTAGCAGGGCCTGCAAAAGGTAGATGAGAGGGTTGATCAGGGGCAGGAGAAGGAGAGCCCCAGCCAGGAGAAGCGATGTGTGACAAAGGCATGGAGATGTTCTTGACAAAGGGTATAGGATCATAAAGAGTAGAAGAAGGAGCAGGCGAAGAGACTGGTGGCAAAGAGACAAAGGAGACAGATGGGGGGGTGACAGAGACTGGGATGGTGGCAGGGTAGTAGTTATCAGAGGGGATGTCAGAGCAGAGCATAGCAGTTGATGGGTGGTTGGTGGGTTCAGGTGCCAGAGGGAGAACTGGAGGGGAAATACTTCAGGTGTCATTTCTTATAATCAAGGAGGGTGGCCTTCAAATGTTTAAGGTCATGCTCAGGAACCCAGGAGTCCTCTTCTGCAGTATACCCTTTCCAACATATCAAATATGAGTGGGAGTAGGTGGAGCCTTGGTGTTTGAGAATCTTTTCGATTTCATATTCCTCTTTGCCATTTACAAGGTCTGGCAGTGGAGCAGGGAAATTGGGCCATGCATGGAGTTCTCCTTGTACGGGATCAGTAGGGAGGCATGGAAGATGGGGTGTATTTTCCAAGTAGAGGGGATGTGGAGGCAGTAGACAATAGGGGAGAGGGTTTCAGTAATGATGAAGGGTCCTTCCTGTTTAGGTGTGAATTTGGGGTTGATGACTGATTGTTTCAAATTGCAGGCCTCAAGCCAAACCTTATCTTCCTGCTTGAAAGGTTTAAACTTCCTCCGGTTGTGTAACATCATTACTTGGTGTGCAAGTTTGTGGACCACTAGGGCCTCGTCTCAGGCAGCTGTCAAGTTTTTGATATGGGAGGCGACTGCAGATAGGGAGGTTTCGGAGATGACTGATGGTAGGGCACGGGGTTCATAGCCCATCATGAGATAGAATGGGGACTGATTGGTGATGGAGTGGGGGTGGTGGTTATGGGCAAATTCAGCATTGGCAACTGAGTCGGCCCAGGTTGTGGGGTGCACTCCACAGAAGATCTGAAGGTAGGTCTCGACCTCTTGGTTGACGTGTTCAGTCTCTCCATCCATTTGAGGGTGGTAGGCAGTGGAGAGGGTGAGGTCATAGTTAAGGAGCTTTCCAAGTTCTCTGGCGAACGCCGAGATGAATTGAGGTCCCCAATTAGAGATGACTTTGTCAAAAAGGCTGAAGTGTTTGTAAACAGAAAGGAAGAAGAGTATGGCAATGCCCTCCACTGTCACAGTCTTGTTAGTGGAGCAAAGGATCACCCCCTTAGTAAGCCCATGGTCGACCACAACCAGAAGAGAATCAAAGCCACCAGACAGGGAAAGGTCAGTGATGAGGTCGCAGGATATTTGCTGAAAGGGGCAGGTGCAGGTGGAGCAGATCAGGGTGAGTGGGGGAATAGTAGGGTGGGTGTTTGACTTGTTCTGTTGACAGGTGGTGCAGCCTTTGACATAGTGGTGAACATAGGAGGTGAGACTGGGCCACCAGAATTCAGAAGCGACGAGTTGGTGAGTTTTAAGATAACCAGGGTGGCTGGTGGAAGCATGGTCATGGCAGCATTGGAGAATGGAACAGCAGAGGGAGTTAGCAGGGATATAGATACGGCCATTATAAGTGAGGACGCCCCCAAGTAACTGGCAAGGAGAGGTGTGGGGGTGAAGGAAAGCTGGGGTGTCCAGGGAGAGGGACTGAAGTGCCTGAAGGGCACAAGGATTGTCTGCCAAGGCTGACTTGATGCAGTCAGAGAGGGTGGTGTCAATGAGGCAAACAAAGCGAGAGGGGGGTAGCAGGGTAACGCCTTCGTTATCCAGGTCACAGGGAAGGTGATCTGGTTGGCATGAAAGGGCATCAGGTCCAGCAAGTTGGGATCCTGGAACGTGGACAATTTTGAAATCAAAGTCGGTGAGGTCAAGGAGCCATTGCACCTGGTGGCAGTTAAGAGTCTGAGGGGAGGGGAAGTAGGGGAGGTTCTTGTGGTCAGTGAAAACTTGGACTGGGAAGGGGGAGCCATGGAGATAATGTCTCCAGGCTTTAAGAGTGCAGATGACAGCAAGGAGTTCCCTGTCATAGATGTTGTAGTTGCGCTCAGTGGGGATAAATGACTGTGAAAGGTAGGAACAAGAATGCCAGTCACCATTTGAGTCCATCTGGAGGAGGATAGCTCTAGAGGCACACTTTGATGCATTGGTGGTGATGGCAAAGGGGGCCAACAGGTTGGGGAGGTGGAGGATGGGTTTCTTGAGGAAGAGTTGCTTAAGCCTTTGGAGGTGGATTTGCAGGAGGGGGACCAGTTCCACTTGGTCGCCTTTTTGGTAAGGTCAATGAGGGGGTAGGTGACATTGGAATAATTTGGAATGAACCAGTGGTAGAAGTTAGCGAAGTCGAGGAATGAGCAGACCCCTTTGACGTTGGAGGGTTGGGGCCAGGCGGAGATGTCTTCCAGTTTGACTGGGTCCATGGCAAGTTGGTCAGGGTGGACAATCATGTCCAAATATTCAACCTCCTTGGCTGCAAAGGTGCATTTCTTGAGCTTTAGGTGGAGATCAAGCTCCATCATGCATTGGAGGACATGTTTGGTTCATTCCTTGTGAGTTTTGGTGTCAGGGGAGAAGATGAGGAGGTTGTCAATATAAATGATGAGCCACCCTTCTGCTATTATGTTGGAGAAGGAATCATTCATGAATCATTGAAAGGTGGTGGGGGAGTTGGTCATGCCAAAGAACATTACAGTTGGTTCGAAAAGGCCTTTGTGGGTGATGAAGGTGCCTTTCCACTGATGTCCATCCTTGATTTGGACATTGTTGTATCTCCATCTGACATCAAACTTAGTGTATAGACAGGAGCCACAGAGTTTGTCAATGAGGTCGGATATTAATGGAAGGGGGTAGGCATCTCAGACTGTATGCTCATTTAAGTATCAGTAGTTTTGACACAGGCAAAGGGAGCCATCCTTTTTTTTTACAAAAAAGAAGGGAGAAGCTTGGGAGGAGTTTGAGAGGTGGATCTTCCTGGTTTTGAGGTTCTCATTAAGGAAAGCTTCTGCTGCGAGCTGTTCTTCCAGGGTGAGAGGGTAGGCTTTGGCGATCTTTGGGACAAAGGACTCATCGAGGTTGATCTTGTGGTCATAGGGGTGGGATGGTGGCATGGCAGTTGCTTCTTCGTCAAAGATGGATGTGAACTGGAAGTATTCCAGGGGAAGGACGACAGGTTTCTTTGCAGCTTCCGCTGCTATGGCAAGGTCGGTGGCAGTGGTCAATTTCCGGATCAGGAGGGAGTTTCTGGAGATGAAGTGAAAGCCACATCTGAGAATGCAGTTAATGGCATACTCCGTGTAGGTGGCTCTGATCCAGTCGTTCTCAGATAGGTGGTCGAGGTAGGAGTAGAGATGGGTGTCTTCCAAGGGCATTGTATGGACATGCTTGCGGTGATGAGGGGGTTCCAGGTGGTGAAACTTGAAGTTGTGGCGATGGTCATCGGTAACCTGGGCAAGGAACAGTTTCTTAGACTGATCAATGGATTTGTCAAGTCAGATGCTGGGGGTGGCCCAGTCAATGACAGGATTCGCAGAGTGGAGCCAAGGGAGACCAAGAATCAAGTTTTCATGTTCACAGTTCATGACGTGGAAGGTTACTCATTGGGCGATTTGTTAGTATTTCTCATTTTGGTCACACTTGCACCTTTCATATCATCTTGCCACCATCAAGCCACACTGTACAGTTTAACATTACGTAACCTTTTTGTAGCAAACGCGCATCCTCAGGACTCGTCTTCCTTAGTGTTCCACCCACTGTGGAGATCGCTGAGGTAAGTTGGGCCCTTCATCTTGTAGTTTCTTGACACTCACATGTACCTAGTCATAACTCGTCTAGGTAAAATATATCAGTGTTCCACCCACTGTGGAGATCGCTGAGTTGTAACTCGTCTAGCTTGTACACGATTCCCTCAATGTTGATGAAGAGGTCAGCTGTGAATTTAATCACCCCATCTTTGTTGTAAGAGGTGTCAACATTTCGGACTAGGATGGGTTCTTTGAGACATTTAATGGGGAGGTGGTTTTTGTGGACAAAGTCCCAGTTGATGCAGGAGATGTCTGCACTGCTGTTGATGAGGGCTTGGGTTTCAATGGCTTTCAGGGTGTGTGAGGGTATGATGACTTGAATGGAGATTTGCATTTTCTTAGAGATATCTCATACTAGTACAGATGCACAAGAAGTGGTAGGAGAAGAAGGTGTTGAGGCTGCTTCCCCATCTAAAAACCCAAGAAGGTGTAGTGAACCTGATATATGGCCAGGGTGTCTTCATCATCATCCTCACAATCAATCAGGTTGGGGACGTTATCTTTCTCCTTCCATTTTCCCTTATCCTTGGTTTCTTTGGCCACAGCATTCACTTGTTTGTGGGAAGAGGTAAAGTGGGGGCATTGAGAGGACATATGGCCTGGTTTGCAGCATTGGAAGCAAAGCTTTTTCTCCATACATTGTTTCCTGATGGCCGGGATCATCTTTTCAACTTTGACAGCTAAGGTGTCCATTGTATTAGGGTCTTTTTTTGGGGTGGGGGTGGAGAAGGACTGGTAGGTTTGGTGGGAGGGTTGCTGATTTCTTTTGGCAATCTTGTTGGCCCGCTCCCACTGAGTCTGGAAGTGGATGGCCTTGGATTACCAATTGGTGATGGTAGTGAGGACGGTGTTAAGGGCCATGATGTGCCTCATTATAGAGGTGGGAATTCCTGCAGTGAAGTATCTGATGAGGACATTGTTGTTGTTGATGCCAGCTTGTTGGACACGTCCTTGGAATTCGGTGATGTAGGTGGCGAGGGAAGGTTCGAAGGTTCTGTCGCGTTTTAGTGTCATCTGGGTGATAGAGAGCCAAGTGATGGTGTTTCCAATGGTGTCCTGGTGTTGGAAGGCCTCATAGAACTTCTTGCCAAAGTGTGAAAGTCCCAAAGGTTACAACAGTGGGGGTAATGGCTTGTTTGCAGAAGGCTTCCACCCAGATCTTGGCGGTTCCCTTAGTCATTGTTACAACTCGCCTAGCCCCTATCCCTTTTTCGGCTCAACCCCTGTCTCACACCTGTGAGAACCGTCTGTACACCTGTACCTCGCCCCTCGTCCTCGTCCCTCCTCGCCTAGGGAGACCGTCATTGTCCTTAACATGAACCCCTTGCTTGGTCTAACGACTCGACACCACTCGGACTCTTCGTCATCCGCCCTCGTCCCCACTCCGAGTTACCTCCTCCGCCCTACCCGCCGCCATAGATCCGTTCCCGTGCCTATCCAGGAACACCCTACTCCTCCGTCACCTTGGACCCTCACCGGTCACATCTGGGGATCTTCCCCATCACCGTCTTTTGTCCTCGTATCTGCCCAGGATCTCCCCCTGGCCCCCTCGTACGCTTTCTCCTTGTTTTTATTCACCTTGCTACCTTTCATTTACCTTACCACCGGTGCTATCGGCACACCCTTGCCCTAGTCATGCGTCCACCGACGTCATGCTGTAGTATTTCCCTTTGCCCCGCTTATGCGGCCCCCACCCTCGCTTATTTCACACCTGGCACTTTAGCTTGCGCGTCCTTTTGACGTCCCTGCCCTTTGCCCACACCCTTGGCCCACATTCGGGCTCCTCTTCATTCGCATTACTTATATACTGGACCATTAGTAGCTTATTCCCTATCTTCGTCTTGCCTGGTATTCCCCTAGTACCTTGCACCTTGGACCCTGGACTTCCCCTAGCGTTGTAGCACCTGTACTTCGCATCATGTCAATGTCCACCTCTTGATCATCTTCTGCTGCTGTCTGGCGCCCCCGTCAGGACTTCCTCGATCAGAAGATGCTACCAGGCCTACGTCTCCAGCTACCCGGTTGGAACGTAACAGTCATGTAGGAGAGAGTGAACGCAACCTTTTTGTCTTCTGAGTTGTAGACATCGGCTTTGATGAGGAGGTAGAACTGGACCATGTCCAGCCAGGCTTCAGACTTTTTGTAGTCTCCATCAAAGGCCTCAGGGGCTCTGATGTGAAGTTCAACAGGTTTGGACGAAGACATAGTGGGAAATGGGGCAGGGACGGGTGGTCAAGTGATGGGCAGTGGGTGGTGGAAGGAAGAGGAGGTAAAGGTGGGGAGAGGAAAGACAGGTTGGGTGGCGATCGGAGTGGGAGACAGTGGGGTGGGTTCTCAGGGAAGGGAGAGTTGAGCGGAGAGTTGATGGCTTAGGAGGAGGCTGGAGTGTTCCTCTTCCTCGTCAAGGATGGGAACATCGAGGTCAGTGGATTGTTCTGACTCTCCTTCAGAGGGAGGGTTCTCTTTGATGTCATATGGGGAGTCTGAGTAGGTGGCAGGCCACCTGTAGTTGTCAGAGGGATAGGAAATGGTGGGCAGTTTACGATGATAGTAACCATGATAAGAAGAGCTTAGCTTTTGTTACAGTTCAACCTAGGGATGGGCGACCATAGACCTGAAAGGTTGAA
>QFEL01004237.1:1770-11975 GCA_003316195.1 Neoboletus brunneissimus
GAACTAGAGTGGAATGGGAACAATAGCTGGAAATGAAGAGCAGAAATGAAAGGGGTGCTGCCCAGGGTGGAGGGGAAGGGTTCAGAAAAGAACCTGGGCTAGGCTGTGTGAGTTTAAGGTTTTGAAATGAAAAGGTACCGAGTGAGACCAGTGGTAAGTCACAAATGGGAAAGGCATAGGTGAGAGAAGTGTATTGTAGAGTAGGAAAAAGAGTAGGTGGAGGAATGAATTGTAACATTACCCCCAGGTTATCCTTTGAGCCACTGGCAAAGAAATCCTAGTAGAGGTTGGCTGACCCACTGTAGGGGGAGCCTGTAATGTTGTCCCAGGTGATGTCATCATAGACATCATCATTGTTGTCGTATTCAGGGGTAGGGGGGTGGGGCGGCTGGGGTGGAGAACAGTGAGGGGGTGCAGGGGTGGGCCAACAACAAGGGCAAGAGGAGGTAAAATGAGGTGGTGGTACTGGATGAGGTGGGGCAGCAGCAGAAGACGAGGATGAGCGGGTATGACGCAAGGATGAAGACGTTGTCAAAGACGATTGAGAGAGGTTGATATGTCGGTAAAGTGGGCAGCGGAAGCCGAAGTGGCCTGGGGTCCAGCGAAGGCAGTGTGGGCATTGATAGTACTGACAATCAGAGCAAATATGGCCCAGGCGGTGACATTCATAACAGGTCTTGGTGTACTGAGGGTGAGAAGGGGGAAGAGCTGCGTGTCCTTCGTGTCTGGTCCAGTGGGCTTCTACTCATTCCATGAAATGGATTTCATCGTCATTTAGTGAGGAGGAGGAGATGAAGGGAATGTCAGAAGTGAGGGTAGAAAAGGTGGAGAGTTCAGTATTGTATTGCTTAATCTCTTTTAGGAATTCCAGCATGCCCAGCTGGTACATAGCCATAACGAGGTTCCCTTCAAGTTCCTTGGTAATCTGGTCGATTTGCAGCTTGAGGATGGTGACATGAGCACTGGCAGATGAGTTGGGGTGTGCGGTAAGAAGGTGAAGATGGGAGTACTGAAGGTATGCCTTGTAAAAGGCCCAAAGGGGGGAACAAAGGTCGAGGTGGGAGGAGACGGAGATCATAAGATGGGAGTTGTGAAGGAGGGTACATAGCTGCTGCAGGGCTTCTCCATTGGGAAGGTCATCTTGGAGTTGGTGGGCAAAGACAGGAAGATCTACCAAGATGATTGTTGTGGAAGTAGCAGGGCCTGCAAAAGGAGCAAGAGGGGGGTGGTGAGAGGGAGGAGAAGGAGAGCCCCAGCCAGGAGAAGTGATGTGGGACGAAAGCATGGATATGTCCTTGACAAAGGATATAGGATCATAAAGAGTAGAAGAAGGAGTAGGCGAGGCAATTGGTGGTGAAGTGACTGAGGAAATGGAGGAAGGGGTGACAGAGACTGGGATGGTGATGGGGTAGTAGTCATCGGAGGGGATGGCTGAGCAGGGCATAGTAGCTGGTTGGTGGGTTTAGGTGTGAGAGGAAGAACTGGAGGGGAAATGCCTCGGGTGTCATTTCTTATAGTCAAGGAGGGCAGCCCTTGAATGTTTGAGGTCGCACTCAAGGACCCAGGAGTTTTCTTCTGCAGTGTACCCTTTCCACCATATCAAATACGAGCGGGAACAGGTGGAGCCTCGGTGCTTTAGAATCTTTTTAATTTCGTATTTTTCTTTGCCGTCTACAAGGTCCGGGGGTGGAGCAGGGAAGTTGGGGCCATGTATGGAGTTCTTCCTGTATGGTGTCAATAGGAAGGCATGGAAGATGGGGTGTATCTTCCAGGTAGAGGGGATGTGGAGGTGGTAGACAATAGGAGAGAGGGTTTTGGTAATGACGAAGGGTTCTTCCTGTTTAGATGTGAATTTGGGGTTAATGACCAATCATTTCAAGTTGCAGGCCTTGAGTCAAACCTTATCTCCCTTCTTGAAAGGTTTAAACTTCCTCCGGTTGCATAATGTCATGACTTGGCGTGTGAGTTCATGGGCTGCTAGGGCCTCATTACAGGCAGCTGTCAAGTTTTTGATGTGGGAGGCGACTGTGGGCAGGGAGGTTTCGGAGATGACTGATGGTAGGGCACAGGGTTCATAGCCCATCATAAGATAGAATGGGGATTGGCTGGTGACAGAGTGGGGGCAGTGGTTATGGGTGAATTCAGCATTGGCAATTGAGTCAGCCGAGGTTGTGGGGTGCACTCCACAAAAGATCCAAAGATAGGTCTTGACCTCTTGATTGACACGTTCAGTCTCCCCATCTGTTTGAGGGTGGTAGGCTGTGAAGAGGGCGAGGTCATAGTTAAGGAGCTTTCTGAGTTCTCTAGTGAATGCCAAGGCAAACTGAGGTCCCCAATCAGAAATGACTTTATCAAAAAGGCTAAAGTGTTTGTAAACGGAGAGGAAGAAAAGTATGACAATGCCTTCCGCAATCATGGTCTTGTTGGTAGGGCAAAGGATCACCTCCTTAGTAAGCCCATGGTTGACCACAACCAAAAGAGAATCAAAGCCCCTGGACAGGGGGAGGTCGGTGATAAGGTCACAGGAAATTTGCTGAAAGGAGCAGGTGCAGGTGGAGCAGATGGGGGTGAGTGGGGGAATGGTAGGGTGGGTGGTTGACTTGTTCTGCTGGCACATGGTGCAGCCTTCAACAAAGTTGCAAACATAGGAGGCAAGTCCGGGCCACCAGAATTTGGATGCGATGAGTTGGCGAGTTTTGAGATAACCAGGGTGGCCGGTGGAGGCATGGTTGTGGCATTGCTGGAGAATAGAGCAGCGGAGAGAGGAGTTGGTTGGGATATAGATGCGTCCATTATAAGTAAGGACCCCTTCAAGTAACTGCCAAGGGGAGGTGCGAGAGCGGAGGAAGGCCAGGGTGTCATGGGAGAGGGATTGGAGTGCTTGGAGGGCACAGGGGTCATTTGTTGAGGCAGATTTAATATGGTCGGAGAGGGTGGTGTCGATGAGGCAGACGAAGAGGGAGGGGGGTAGGAGAGTAACCCTTTGATTATTAGTGTCACGGGGAAGATGATCTGGTCGGCATGAGAGGGCATCAGGCCTGGCAAGTTGGGATCCAGGGATGTGGACGATTTTGAGGTCGAAGTCAGCGAGGTCAAGGAGCCAGCGTGCTTGGCGACAGTTGAGGGTCTGGGGAGATCGGAAGTAGGTGAGGTTTTTGTGGTCAGTGAAAACCTAAACAGGGAAGGGGGAGCCATGGAGGTAATGGTGCCAGGCTTTGAGGGTGCGGATGACGGCGAGGAGCTCCCTGTCATAGATGTCATAGTTGCGCTCAACAGGGATGAATGATTGTGAGAGATAGGAGCAGGGGTGCCAATCGCCATTTGAGTCGGTTTGGAGAAGGATAGCTCCTGAGGCGTACTTTGATGTGTCAGTGGCAATGGCGAAGGGGGCGGATAGATCAGGGAGGTGAAGGATGGGTTTCTTGAGGAAAAGCTGTTTAAGCTGCTGGAAGGTGTTACAACTCGTCCTAGCCCCTATCCCTTTTTCGGCTTCACCCCTGTCTCACACCTGTGAGAACCATCTGTACACCTGTACCCCACCCCTAGTCCTCGTCCCTCCTCGCCTAAGGAGGCCATCACTATTCCTAACGTGGCCCCCTTGCTTGGTCTCTTGACTAGACTCCACTCGGATCCTTCGTCTTCCGTCCTCGCCCTACTCCGAGTTACCTCCTCCGTCCTACTCTCCGCCATAGACCTGTTCCCGTGCCTATCCAGGAACGCCCTACCTCCCCGTCACCTTGGACCTTCACCAGTCACATCTGGGGATCTTCCCCATCACCATCGTTTATCTACGCATCTGCCCAGGATCTCCCCCTGGCGCCCTCGTACGCTTTTCCTTGTTCTTATTCACCTTGACGTTCTTCATTTACCTTACTACCGGTGCTATCGGCACACCCCTTACCCTAGTCATGCGTCCTACCGACGTCATGCTGTAGTTCTCCCCTTTGCCCCGCTTACGCGGCCCCACCCTCGCTTACTTCACATCTGGCACTTTAGCTTGCGCATCCTTTTGACGGCCTTGCCCTTTGCCCACACCCTTGGCCCATATTCGGGCTCCTCTTTATTCGTTTACTTATATATCGGACCTCTTAGAACATTAGTACTCTATCTTCGTCTTGCCTGGTATTCCCCTAGTACCTTGCACCTAGACCCTGGACTTCTTCTAGCGATGTAGCACCTGTACTTCGCATCTTGTCAATGTCCACCTCTTGATCATCTTCTGCTGTTGTCTGGCGCCCCTGTCAGGACTTCCTCGATCAGAAGATGCTACCAGGCCTACGTCTCCAGCTAACCGGTTGGAACGTAACAGAAGGCAGACTTGCAAGCGGGGGACCACTCCCACTCAGTTGTTTTTTTGATAAGGTCGATGAGGGGGCGAGCGACATTGGAGTAACTGGGGATGAATCGGCAATAGAAGTTGGCGAAGCTGAGGAAGGAGTGTGTTACAACTTGCCTAGCCCCTATCCCTTTTTTAGCTCTAGCCTGTGTCTCACACCTGTGAGAACCGTCTGTACACTTGTACCTCACCCCTTGTCCTTGTCCCTCCTCACCTAGGGAGGCCGTCATCGTCCCTAATGTGACCCCCTTGCTTGGTCTTATGACTAGACACCACTCAGACTCTTCGTCATCCGCCCTCGTCCCTACTCCGAGTTACCTCCTCTGTCCTACCCTCCGCCATAGACCTGTTCCTGTGCCTATCCAGGAATGCCCTACTTCCCCATCACCTCAGACCTTCACCGGTCACATCTGGGGATCTTCCCCATCACTGTCTTTTGTCCTCACATCTGCCCAGGATCTTCCCCTGGCACCCTTGTATGCTTTCTCTTGCTTCTGATTCACCTTGACACTTTCATTTACCTTACCATTGGTGCTATCGGCACACCCTTCACCCCAGTCATGCATCTTACAGACACCATGCTGTAGTTCACCCTTTGCCCCCACTTACGCAGCCTTTACCTTGCTTGGTTCACACATGTCACCTTAGCTTGTGCGTCCTTCTGACGTCCTCGCCCTTTGCCCATGCCCCAGGCCCACATTTGGGCTCCTCTTCATTCATTATCCTTATATACAGGACGATCCTAGCTAGTTGTACCCAAGCTTCAGCTTACCAGTTCCACCCCTGGACTTGCACCTTGTTCTTACTGGTTCTACCTCTGGACTTGTACCTTGTCCTTACCGGCCATACCCCTTGTATTCGTGTATCCCACCTATGCAACACCCTTGATCACCTTCTTCTGTTGTCTGGCGCCCCTGTCAGGACATCCTCGATAAGAAGTCGCCCACCGGTCTACATCTCGGGCCTACCTGGGTTCGAATGTAACAGAGCGGACCCCTTTGACGGTGGTGGATTGGGGCCAGGTGGAGATGCCTTCAAGCTTAACCAGGTCCATGGCAAGTTGGTCAGGTTTGATGATCATGCCAAGGTATTCAACTTCTTCAGCAGTGAAAGTACACTTTTTGAGCTTGAGGTAGAGGTCAAGTTCCATCATATGTTGGAGGACACATTTGGTGCACTTTTCATGGGTTTTTGCATCGGGGGAGAAGATGAGGGGGTCGTCCATATAGATGACAAGCCATCCTTCAGTGATCATATCTGAGAACAAATCGTTCATAAATCATTGGAATGTGGCAGGGGAATTGGTCATGCCAAAGAACATAACCGTTGGTTTGAAGAGGCCTTTGTGGGTGATGAATGCACCTTTCCACTGGTGTCTGTCCTTGATCCGGACATTGTTGTACCCCCATCGCACATTGAACTTAGTGTAGAGTTGAGAGCCGTGGAGTTTGTCGACAAGGTCAGATATTAACGGAAGAGGATAGGCTTCGCGGATCGTATGCTCGTTTAGATATCAGTAGTCTTGGCAGGGGTGAAGAGAACCATCCTTCTTCTTTACAAAGAAGAAGGGAGAAGCCTGGGGGGAGTTTGAAGGGCGGATCTTCCCGGTTTTAAGGTTTTCATCTAGAAAGGTTTCTGCTACGAGTCGTTCTTCTGGGGCAAGAGGGTAGGCTTTGGCGATCTTTGGTATGAAGGACTCGTCAAGGTTGATCTCATGATCATAGGGGCGGGATGGTGGCATGGTGGTGGCTTCATCATCAAAAACAGAGGCAAACTGGGAATATTCAGGGGGGAGCATGACAGGTTTCTTTGCAGCTTCAGCTGCTATGGCAAGGTCAGTGGTGGTGATTAGTTTTCAAATGAGGAGGGAGTCTCTAGAGATGAAGCGGAAGCCACTCTTGAGGATGCAGTTAACCACATATTCCATATAGGTTGCCCTGATCCACTCGTTTTCGGAGAGGTGGTCCAGGTAGGAGTAGAGGTGAGAGTCTTCTGATGGGGTGGTGTGGACATGTCTTCGGAGGCGAGGTGCTTCCAGCTGGCAGAATTTGGAGTCGTGGCGATGGGTGTCAGTTACTTGGGCGAGGAAGAGCTCTTCAGATTGACTGATGGACTCGCTGAGTCGGATGGAGGGGGTAGCCCAGTTGATGACAAGGTTGGTGGAGCAAAGCCAGGGGAGGCTGAGGATGAGGTTCTCGTGTCCACAGTTCATGACATGGAAGGTTACTCGCTGGGCGATCCCTTCGATGTTGACAAAGAGGTCAGCGGTGAACTTAATCACCCTGTCCTTGTTGTAGGAGGCGTCAACATTTCGGACTAGGATGGGTTCTTTGAGGTGTCAGATGGGGAGGTGGTTTTTGTGAACAAAGTCCCAGTTGATGCAGGAGATGTCTGCACCGCTGTAAATGAGGGCTTGGGTTTCAATGGCTTTCAGGGTGTGCAAAGGTACGATGACTTGAACAGAGATTTGCATTTTCTTAGAAATATCTCATACTAGTACAGAGGCACAAGAGGAAGTAGGGGAAGGAGGCGTCGAGGCTGCTTCCTCATTTAAAAACCCAGAGAGGTGTAGTGAACCCGATGTACTGCTGGGGTATCTTCTTCATTGTCTTCACAGTCAATCAGACTAGGGACATCATCTTTCACTTTTGCTTTCCCCTTGTGCTTGGTTTCCTCAGCCACAGCATTCACCTGCTTGCAAGGGGAGGTAAAGTGAGGGCATTGAGCAGACCTGTGACCTGGCTTGCGGCAATGGAAGCAGAGTTTCTTCTCGATATATTGCTTCTTGATAGCCGGGGTCATCTTTTCAACATTGATAGCTGAGGTGTCCATTGTGTTAGGGTCTCTCTTGGAGGTGGGGGTAGGGGAAAAGGAGTGATAGTTCTGGCGCGTAGGCTGCAGGTTTCATTTGGCGATCTTGTCAGCTTGTTCCCACTGTGTCTGGAAGTGGACAGCCTTTGAGTACCAATTGGCGATGGTGGTGGGGACAGTGTTGAGGGCCATGATGTGTCTCATCAAAGAGGTGGGGATCCCTGCAGCAAAGTATCTGATGAGGACATTGTCGTCCTTGATAGTAGCTTGTTGGACTTGTCCTCGAAATTCAGTGATGTAGGTGGAGAGGGGGGGGTCGAAGGTTCTGTCCTTTTTCAGCATCATCTGGGTGGTGGAGAGCCAGGCTATGGCGTTTCCGACAGTGTCCTGGTGTCGGAAGGCTTTGTAAAACTCAGTGGCGAAGTCTGCAAAGGTTCCAAAGGTCATGGTGGTGGGGGTGATGGCATTCCTGTGGAAGGCTTCCACCCAGGTCTTAGCAGTCCCTTCCGTCATGTAGGAGAGGGCGAATGCGACTTTCTTATTATCCACAGCCTACCACCCCCAAATGGATGAAGAAACTGAATGTGTCAATCAAGAGGTCGAGACCTACCTCTGGATCTTTTGTGGAGCACACCCCACAACCTGGGCTGACTCGATTGCCAATGCCAAATTTGCCCATAACCACCGCCCCCATTCTGTCACCAACCAATACCCGTTCTATCTCATGATGGGCTATGAACCCTGTGCCCTACCATTGGTCATCTCCAAAACCTCCCTGCCTGCAGTTACCTCCTGCATCAAAAACTTGACAGCTGCCTGTGACGAGGCCCTAGCGGCCCATGAATTCACACGCCAAGTAATGACGTCACGCAACCGGAGGAAGTTTAAACCTTTCAAGAAGGGAGATAAGGTCTGGCTCGAAGCCCGCAATTTGAAATGATCAGTCATTAACCTAAAATTCGCACCTAAACAGGAAGGACCCTTCATCATCACTGAAACCCTCTCCCCTATTGTCTACTGCCTCCACATCCCCTCGACTTGGAAAATACACCCTGTCTTCCACGCCTCCCTATTAACCCCATACAAGGAGAACTCCGTACATGGCCCCAACTTCCCCACTCCACCGCTGGACCTTGTAGATGGGGAAGAGGAATACGAAATCGAGAAGATTCTGAAGCACTGAGGCTCCACCCACTCCCGCTCCTATTTGATACGTTGGAAAGGGTATACTGTGGAAGAGGACTCCTGGGTCCCTGAGCACGACCTTAAACATTCGAAGGTCGCCCTCCTTGACTATAAGAAACAACACCCGAAGTATTTTCCCCCCAGTTCTCCCTCTTACACCTGAACTCACTAACCGCCAACCAACCACTATGCCCTGCTCTGACATTCCCTCTGATGACTACTACCCTGCCACCATCCCAACCTCCGTCACCCCTTCCTCCATTTCCTCAGTCACTTCGCCACCAATTGCCTCGCCTGCTCCTTCTTCTACTCTTTATGATCCTATACCCTTTGTTGAGGACATATTCATGCCTTCGTCCTGCATCACTTCTCCTGGCTGGGGCTCTCCTTCTCCTCCCCCTCACCACCCCCCTCCTGCTCCTCTTGCAGGTCCTGCTACTCCCACAACAATCGTCTCGGTAGACCTTCCAGTCTTTGCCCACCGCCTCTGGAATGATCCAACAACTATGAACCCTCCTCCATGACTCTCGTCTCATTGTCTCTGTCTCTTCCCACCTTGACCTCTGCTCCCCCCTCTGGGCCCTCTACAAGGCATACCTCCAGTACTCTCGCCTTCACCTCCTCACTGCCCACCCCAACTCTTCCACTAGTGCCCATGTCGCTATCTTGGAGCTACAAATAGACCAGATCACCGAGGAGCTCGAGGGCAACCTCATCATGGCCATGTACCAGCTTGGGATGCTCGAGTTTTTAAAGGAGATTAAACAATATTCTGTTGAACTCATCACCTTTTCCATCCTCTCTTCCGACGTACCCTCTGCATCCTTGTCCCCACTGAACGACGATGGAATCTGCTGTAAGGAACTCATGTTTCTTAGGCTCATATTTGGCTATCCAACAACCCCTATCTGAGTCCAATCCAGTCTGGTTCAAGTTCAGTCCAAGTTCAGTCCGAGCTTAGTCCGAATCCAATCTGAGTCCAGTTCTAATCCAGTCCGAGTCTGGTCTAAGCTATTTTTATGTTTGGACTTTTTATTTAGCTTCATTACGAGTTCTGGTTTACTTAGCAACACATTACCACTTTACTTCTGACTTCTATTTAGCATTTTAGTAGTTAGAAGAGTCCAGGGTATTCCCTGGACTATAAAACCCTTGTATTTCGACTCGGAATATCATCTTTTGACCACTTGGGTTGCCTGATCACATTGTTGTCTCACTCGGCCCTTGTCCTAAGCCATTCTCTTCATTTCCAGCCCTCATCCTTGGCCATCCTCTCAGTCCTAGCCCTCGTCCTTGGCTAGTTTCCTAGTATCCAGTCCTCATCCTTGACTGGATTTCATCATTTTCATCATTATCTTCATTGTCTCATGCGCTATTTCCTTATTTAGTAATATTAGTCAGCGACGTGCTGTGGTATGTCCTAGCTAACCCTTCTCACCTTATAGCCTGCTGGAAACCCCCTGGGGACGAGTTCACCAACTTGCACCCACCTATTATCATTCTTACACCGCCTGATTGAATGAGTAGAGGCCCACTGGACTGGACACAAAGGACGCACAGCCCTTCCCCCTTTTCACCCTTGGTATGCCAAGACTTGTTACAAGTGCCACCGCCTGGGCCATATTAGATCTGATTGCCAGTACCATCAATGCCCCCACTGCCTTCACTGGGCCCCAGGCCACCTCAGCTCCCGTTGCCCACTTTACCAATGTGTCATCCCCTCTCACTCGCCTTCGACAATGTTTTCGTCCTTGCATCATATCCACTCATCCTCATCTTCTGCTGCCATCCCACCTTGTCCAGTACCACCAGCTCGTCACTTCTCCTCTCGCCCTTGTCGTTGGCCCACCCCTGCACCCCCTCACCATTCCTT
>QFEL01004267.1:0-12422 GCA_003316195.1 Neoboletus brunneissimus
GAAATGCGTTAAACGTCACTGGGCCGTTCAATATCCAGTTTATCGCGAAGAATAACGAGATCAAGGTTATCGAATGCAACTTGCGAGCCGCTCGGTCATTCCCTTTTGTATCGAAGGTGACTGGTATCGATGCAATTGAGTTGGCAACGAAGGTGATGCTTGGAATTCCTGTCGAGCCTTACCCCGACCCTGGTCTTCCCTCGGATTATGTTGGTGTCAAGGTTCCGCAATTCAGCTTTAGTCGGTTGTCTGGTGCCGACCCAGTACTCGGAGTAGAGATGGCCTCTACTGGCGAGGTCGCTTGTTTTGGCCGCGACAAATACGAAGCGTATCTCAAGGCCCTTATTTCAACGGGTATCGTTCCACCGAAGAAGAACATCTTGTTCTCTGTTGGTAGCTACAGGGAGAAGATAGAGATCCTCCCATCTGTCCAAAAGCTTTATGCTGCGGGATATAATATCTTTGCTACGTCCGGGACGGCTGATTTCCTAACGGAGCATAATGTCCCTTGCAAGGTAGGGGTTGGACGGCTGCTCCTCGAAATCGTGCTTATTCTTGTATAGTATTTGGAAACGCTTCCTGAAGGAAGCAGTGACTTGCAGAAGTCCGAATATTCACTCACCCAACATCTGGCGAACAACCTGATTGACATGTATATCAACCTTCCGTCAAGAAACCATTACCGCCGTCCGGCGAGTTACGCTAGCAAAGGGTATCGCACAAGACGAATGGCAGTCGACTTCGCCATACCACTTATTACCAACGTCAAAAATGCCAAGCTTCTCGCTGAAGCTCTCGTTCGCAAGTTACCACTCGATGTCTCGAATGTCGATTCCAAAAGCTCGTATCTTACACATGTGTTCCCAGGACTTATCAACGTCGCTGCTTTTGTCCCGCGAATTACTGCTGTGTCCGGTGACGATAGCTTTAATCAAGCCACACAGGCAGC
Organism: Neoboletus brunneissimus; assembly: GCA_003316195.1. Lineage (NCBI taxonomy): Eukaryota > Fungi > Basidiomycota > Agaricomycetes > Boletales > Boletaceae > Neoboletus > Neoboletus brunneissimus. The sequence goes on from QFEL01004267.1 coordinate 950, forward strand.
CCTTTGCGCTGGATTCACCACGTCCTTGATTCTTCCTCATGGCGTGGATGGATTGATTACGGATGCCAGGAGTTTGCAACGCGTCCAGAATCTTGCCGCTAGTAACGCCTACAGCAATTATGCACTGAGCATTGCTACGGACAATAGCCAAGCTCTACCATTGGACGATGAATTCAAGCCTGACGTCAAGGCTCTCTTCATAGCGTTCCACGAACCTGCCGGCCCTCCGGGGATCTCTGCCGTCGCGGCTCATTTCGCTTCGTGGCCAACTGAGAAGATAATAGTTACAGATGCGAGGGGCTCCAATCTCGCATCCGTCCTTCTCCTTGCAAGCCTTCATAATCGCAGCGTCCATATTACCGACGTCCGAAGCAAAGAGGACCTTCTCTTGATATCCCTTAGCAAAGCCAGACACCTCAAAGTCACCTGCGACGTCTCCATCTATACCTTGTCTTTCACTCGCGATCAGTACCCACAATCCACGATTCTTCCTTCTGCTGAAGATCAGGCTGTGTTCTGGAACAACCTTGACGCGATCGACGCGTTTTCGGTTGGAAATTTACCCTACCACTTGGCCGCGGAACAAGGACAAAAGGGCTCCGCGTGGTCTGGTATTGAAGAGACCATCCCCCTATTGCTCAATGCTGTCACCACCGGACGCATCACACTCCAAGATATCCGAACGCGAGTATATGACAATCCCATTCGTATCTTTAGTCTTCCTGAACAAGCCAATACTCACGTGGAGGTAGTCATCGGACGTCGTTCCCAGTTCGTGTCTCGTGACGGTCGATGGTCTCCCCTCGACAAGAGCATTGTGGTTGGATCCTTGCATAGGGTCGTGATGTACGGAAGGACCTTGTTCTTGGACGGAACGCTGTCACCAGTAGCCATTGGCAAGGACGTTTCTAGTGCCGCAGTCTCTCGACCTGTGGGAGAGTCCCGTGGGGTGGCGGTCCCTGTTGCGAAACCAGAATTTGTTCCGAGTCATGCTCCCGTGAAGAGCGTTGATGCTCACCCGCCGGCTCACCCCGCACTTGGTCCGCTTGGCGCCCCCTTCCCCACTCTGTCACACAGCCCTCATCCTGCTTTCCACCGTCGACATATCCTCTCGGTGAAGCAATTCAGCCAGCGAGACATGTATGACCTCTTCTCCTTGGCTCATGAAATGCGTCTCCAGGTAGAGCGTAGTGGAACCCTCGACATCCTGAAGGGCAGAGTTCTTTGTAATTTGTTCTATGAACCCTCGACCCGTACAAGTGCTTCGTTCGATGCGGCGATGAAGCGTTGTGGTGGTGAAGTCATTCACGTCAACGCCGATACTTCCTCAGTACAGAAAGGAGAGACACTCGCAGACACCGTGCGCACCGTTGGTTGTTACGCGGACGCGATCGTGATCAGACACCCCGATGTTGGAAGTGCACAGCTGGCCGCAAAGTTCTCTCCAGTCCCGGTGTTGAATGCGGGGGATGGTATCGGAGAGCATCCGACTCAGGTACGTGAATTTACGCTAGTCTTCATAACAATGATTTAGCCTTATCTTGCAGGCGCTATTGGACGTCTACACCATCCGGTCTGAGCTCGGGACCGTCAATGGACGCACGATCACTATACTCGGTGACCTGAAAAATGGGCGGACCGTGCATAGTCTTGTGACTTTGCTATGTCACTACTCCGTTAGCCTCAACTTTGTTGCACCTCCATCGTTATCTATGCCCGCTATCGTGGTGTCTGCAGCACGCAAGGCTGGCATTAGCGTGCGACAACTCGAGTCCTTGGAAGAAGTACTACCCGAGACAGATGTTCTCTACGTTACCCGAATCCAGAAGGAAAGGTTCACGGACGAGTCGGAGTGGCAGAAAGTCAAGGATTCATACCGAGTTGATCATGCTCTCCTGTCTCGAGCGAAAGAAGACATGATTGTCATGCACCCCCTTCCCAGAGTCAATGGTAAGTGACCTTGGGTGTCCCTCACATCGTGACCATATTAACATTGCCTTAGAAATCGATCCTGAAGTCGACTTTGACTCACGTCGTGCGGTTTATTTCCGTCAGATGCGTTATGGACTTTTCGTGCGTCCCTGTATGAAACTATGTGTTTGTGACTAAATCCCTGCGTAGATCCGGATGGCGCTGCTCGCCAGCGTTTTGGGAACAGTGTAATGAATCTTGGATGCATCGTTGCTTGAGCACCACTCTTGCGGGATATATGAAGGAAGGATTCACACGAATGTATTGAAAATGTAGTGAGGTTTGGAACAATGGTTTATGCAATGAAGCAATTTTCAAAGATCTAGGCACAGCACCAAACGAGCCGAGGACCACCACACTACAAACTAAGTACATATTCTCCTCTCCCCGCAAGGTCGAGACTCCAGGGAAGTAATCCACTTACTTTCGCTGGCGCAGACTCATGGTCTCTGGCCATGCCAGGACCTGCAAGCTTGTGTACCAGGCCGAGCCGTCACGATCACAAAGTCTGCCCGACCCTCTGGCTCCGATGCCGATTACTAGTCGTTGGCGGGATGTGTTGCCCGATGATCCCCGCGTCAATTTCTTCTAAAATTGGCACTTGGCCTTGCTAACGCATCCGGCTGAGTGCTCATCCAATGGCTGGATCCAGCTTACGCATTTCCTGGGGGTTCGGAGTGACTCAACACGTTTGAAATGGATATCCTTTCAGTCGTTGCGCTCTGACTTTTCGAGGTACGGCCAGTATTTGACCCAGCCTGAGGACGATCCGTTTACTAATCTGTTTGAGAAGCAGATCGGGAAATTATTGAAGGTATTACTCTTTCGCGGATTTCCACCCCACGAACACGACCCCATGCTTCATCCAAGTCTTTGATCCCTCCTTTCTCGAGATAACAGGACTGAATACAGCTATTTGGCTTGCCGTGTCGAACCCAGGATGGACCTTTGCTCACGGAGCGCCAATCTATGTGCCTGATCTCAACGTCGTTTTCTTCTCCAGCCTCGGTAGAGGTTTTCTTAGATATAGTGGCCGGTAAAATAGTAGCGTCGTCTCGACGCCCCTGCTGCTACTACCAGTGAAGTTAACATATAAACCCAGATTGCGAGCAAGATTTACAATAGATGACACTGGCGGGGAATTACTCACACTCGTTTATTTGAACCCCTGACACTGTACATACAGATGCTCAACGGAGGCACTCTTACAGGAGAAATATTATCTTTGTCACGCCGAGCCACGCTGTTCTGCCTCCTTCAGTTGCACTCGTGCCGGTGAACCCCCGATTGTCGTTCAATACCACTGTCCTCCTGGACAACTTTCACGGCAGGCAGTTCAATTTACTATTGAACGATGTTAAGGTGCTACCTAGCACCGGCATTATGTTTTTCACCCGGCCCCTCGTAAGTATTCAGTCGACAAGACACTCCAAAGCCTAGCAGCATGCCCGATCTCCAACTAGCATACAGCCAAATCAACACCCTGGACCTGGATGTTGGCTAGACATATCTTTTCCTCATTGAAAATAAGGAGGCCAGACTTTGTCAACACCATCTCGAGGGTCGTGCTATTCAAAACGGATGTTCCGATGAGGTTGCCCTCGGAGTTCCATACCTGTACAGCATCCCCACACCCTACACCCCGAAAAAAGGGTGGCATTCGTGTCAAGGTGGATGCCGTCCGAGATGCTAGAATCGCTGTATACAAAAATATGGCGGCTTGTGGACGACTGGATCACTGGATCAACGTCATACTGGTAGCTATTGCGATACATAGCTGAGGACAACGCGCACATGGGGACTTACATCGTAGCGGGATATGTCTGGTTGTTTCCTCACAGACCATTGATTAAACCTGATGATTTATTTGTAAATCCTTGCAGCAGATTGGGTGGCGATATCAGTATTTTGCTTACACAAATGCAGTTCTACCGTCAGGCGTAAAGGCGATGCCATTTGAGTGTACGAATTGATCGGCGACTTGACCAGTGGATGGATCAAAGCGGTAGACCTGGGAATCGTTTCGTAGTACTATCTACATGTTCGTGTCAGCTCTGCCCATCTCCTAGGTCCACGAGACCGATGACACGTGTACCATGCTCTTGTACTTGCAAGCGGCAATCGGTCCGAAACTCGAGATTACTACATGCCTTGTTTTACTTGCTGGAGCAATGAATATTGAGTGTGACTCATGGCAGGGACATCGGACCTGTCTCGCTGGGAGATGTCAGCACGTGCGCGCGTGGCAGTGCTACTAAACCACATCTGAGGGCGTTCGAACGTTCAGCACCTGTGATCAATGCTCGACGAAGTGAGAACTCGGCTTGATATTATTGCCTCTCACGCCCTCAGCCAGCGTGCGTTCCTCAGGATCTCGGTTTTACCGAGATGAGCCATTGCAGGACGTAAGCTGTTGACACAGCCGCTGAAAGGGCACCATGACATTCACAGTGGCACCATATTCACACATTAGTGGCATTAGACTACCTCAACGACATGGATTACGAGCAAAACATCACAGGCTCCTTGTGGTGCTCAAGGCACCACTTCCAGTCCCGTCCCGGACGAACACATTCTGATTTAAATCGCCATCACCTGCTCAGGGGTTAGGATGTGGCGCACAGCCCCAGGCTTAGTCCACGCGGTGAGCATCTCTCAATGCAATGTCCGAGGGTTCAGGTCATTCCGTGCGCCCTGATTCTCATGAAAATCTGTCCACTGACATTGAGCGTGATCTTGGCAACTTGGACAACCATTCATGTCATGATTGCTATCAGATTCTAAGACTAGGAGTTTGTGGTGCTCACGAGCTGTCAAGCTTTCAACTTGGTCGTATCCAAGGAGACTGGCCTTTCATTTACCCTGGTACAGTGTTTTTGTCGTGCCCACACTTCTGATGGACAGCATGAGCGTCCCGAGATCAGATTCTGAGTCGCTCATTTTGAGGACTCGATGAACGACTTGTAAAATCGGCTTATACCACATCGGCACTGTTATCCAGGTTGGCTTGCGTGTGGTCATAAAACGGTTCCTGGTTGTAAGCTCTTCTTCGAGTGACTCTAAATATATAATCTACATAAGATTCCATGTGGGAGAGCCTGATATCTGTCAACTCGGCTCCATTCTATTGTCACTCTCCACCTGCTTTCCCCTTTCATAGCTCTGCGAGTCGGTGACGAGCTCGGAGATAGAACGCTCAGTGCCCAGGCTTCAGGTCATGTGTTTGTGTTGGAGCTGCTTCTCGGCATTGTGTGGTTCTCATCAGCATTTCTCTCGGTGATTGGAGGCTTCATTATGTAATGGTTATGCCCCACGATAGATGAAAGCATTCTAGTCCTGATGTAGGTTCCTCACGGAGTAAATACAACCTTTCCGAGAAATGACGTTTGCTCCCGTGCCCCTGGCTGTATTGGAACAGAACCGAATAACGGCGGGGTGCCGAATACATGAATTCAACGGAGAGAGGAACGGCCAACATGAATCGGGGCTTTTGCTCACTTTCGGCAGAGAAATTTAAACACGTCGAGCCTGCTGAGTTGCCATGTGCACGTTGACATTCGCCCCATCGGTGCTCCTGGTATCTCCCCCCTCGAAAGTATGGACCACGAGCGAACCCCGCAGGCGCCTGCGGCTCAGTCCCAGACCGTCGAGGATGCTGAGCCCCATCACGAACGTATTCAAGTGGTCATTCCTGGCCCAGGGGATAGCAATGGTGTCTCTGGACGCGACACGGCGCGATCCCAGATCTCATCCGCAGAACGACATCTTCTCAGTGCAGCGTCCGAAGGCTATCCTACGCACCCCCGTTCGAATGAGAACCCGTATACCGACTTTGAACGTGTTCCATTTCCGCCACCTGCCCGCAGCCGAGACGGGCACGCGCGCGCGCCTTCCAACCGCCGAGGTTTGTTGTCGAGCATTGGGCACCACGGGGTCAATCAAAACAACTCTGGGATCGATTGGATAGTCCCTGTGGATGAAAAGGATCATGTAGGTGCAATGTTCATTTTTGGATACCTCAAAGACGTGACTACATGTGTCGTCCTAGACACCCCGCACTGTAGGCGAACGCCTTCAGCCAACGATCGAGAACGCCATCATTGAAAGGAACAAGTACGCTAAGAAAGGTCAGTACATGCGGGTTGTCCGAGCTTCCTTTCCATGCTGATGGTGGGCTGTGTATGTCATATTCAGCGTTGTGGACGGGCTATGCTCTCAACGTTGCGATTGGCTTGCAGGTATTATTGGGGGCTTTGACAACGGGGGTCGCAGCCGCTGTCACAAATCCCAAGCAGGTAAGTTACATTCGTGTGTTATTTGAAATAACCTGTTGTATTAAACTGGGGCGAAAAAAAGGCGCAAGTTTCAACTTCGGTTTTAGGTCGGTGAGGTCTGGATTCAACACGAACCATAAATTAATTTTCATTAAAGGTGGCCTTGCCACGATGGTTGCCTCTTACCTGGCCCGCGCACGTGGTTCTGGAGAGCCCGAGTTGTCCATCGCGCGAGTGAAGGATCTTGAACACTTTTTGCGAGAATGCAGGGCCTTCCAGATCGATCATGCGCATGAACATGGTACACCCGAGAACGGCCTGGATATTCGGGTGCAAAACCTGAGATGGAGGTTCGAAGAATTACTCGGTAACGCAAATGGGTACGTTGTGGTTTCCGGCGTCCCACCATCGTCGTTACTGAGTACTTCTTGAAAGGGAGAGGAAACTCTCGTCCGCCGGAATCACTGCCACTCATGCGGCATGAGTGAAATGTTTCACCTTGCATTTTGGAAAATTTCACCCCTGTCCTTTTGAGGACTTGGTTTTCTTCTGCAGAGTAGCAGATTCGACCTGAAGAGTCGGGATCGCTCCCTTGCCCAGATATTCGGACTGAATAATCCTCATTATTATACCATGGACGTCAATGTTGTTCTAATGTATTGCTTTCTCTACTACGTTCTGTTATCGAGTTTTTATTGAGAAGTTCATATGGACTTGTAGACTCATGGGACAGACCTTTATTCCGGTGCGCAGCAAGATAATAACCGGCAAGGCTTGCATCAGTAATTTGCCCACGGCCTTTCCGCACTTAGCACACTTGGCCCACCAGAAAAAGTGCCAGCAGTGAACCAATTGGCAAAAGGGACTGCCAATGCACGATTAAAATGTCTTCGCTCCAGCGCATCTGTGAATTTCTCAGGTCACAATCAGGAAAACAGAAAAAGTAAAAAAAAAGTAGTCTGAGTAGTCTAATTACAATATTTTCTGTTATGACGGAACTTTACTGTGTGTTTGTGCCTAAGATGCAATCTCAAAAGAGTGATGGTCTGCATACTTATTGACATAGAAGGACTTGAACACATCATATGAATGGTGTGGCTTTTTTGAGTGGAATGGGTCTATACTGTAGATGGGTATTAGATGTGCTGCATGATAAATCAATTCAATATGGATAATTGCATAGTTGGGTGTATGATCAGGAAGAGCACCTGGGCAAACAATCCACATTCTGGTGAGCTTGTTGGGCTTCTCACCCTCTTTACCAAACCAGTGTATAGCTGCACAAGGATGAGTGATGCCCTTATAGATAAAGGAGAAAAAACAAAAAAGGTGGGCAATTTCATATCCATGCATCCCATCTGCACCTGGATCTGTTCCAACAAGCACATAGTCATTGTGTGGGCCCTCACCCCTTCACATTGGATAGGATTGGATGTGTTCCTTATGCATTCCACCAGTCCCACATAAATTATCAGGACTGGAGGGTCCCAATTGTGCAGGAGCAAGAGGGATTGGTGGATAGTGGGAATACTCACTAGCCAGGGTCCAATGGATGATAGTCAAGGTAAGCTGCTAAGCAGAGATCTTGATAGGATAGTAGTTATTATGGTTCAACCAAGAGAGGGTGACTGTAGACCCAAAAGTGGAAAGCTTGAGATGAGGGAGTGAGGGTGAGGATGGCAGTGGCTAAGGGAGACACAGAGGGAGGTGAAGATCAAAGGTCTTGGGCCTCAGTCGACTCAGGTCTAAAGCCTTGTTGTTGAGTATGAAGGTAGTGAGGTCCCAGCTGGTCCAATGACAGGTGAAGGGGAATTGTACAGAGGTGAGCTTCAAGGTATAGATTTTGGAAGCTAAGCTAGGGAACAGGTGTACTAGCTAGCTGTTACATTCCAACCCGGATAGGCCAGACATGTAGACTTGGATGGCATCTTCTAGTTGAGGAAGTCCTGACAGGGGTGCCAGACAACAGTAGAAGATGATCAAGTGTGATATTGGGCAAGGTGTGAAGTACAATGGCTACATCACTAGGGGATATCCAGGTAAGGTCAAGATGGGGAAAAGCATCTAAGGTGGTCTGGTATATAAGTATATGAGTCCAGAGGAGCCCGAATATGGGCCAAGGGCGAGGATGTCAGAAGGATGTGCAAGCCTGAGTGACAAGTGTGAAAGAAAGACGAAGAAGGCCGCATAAGCGGGCAAAAGGGTAAACTACAGCATGATGTCGGTAAGATGCATGGGTAGGGCAAAGGGGGAGCATAGATAGCTCCAAAGGTACAGTAGATGAAGTGTCAAATGTGAAAGAGTAAGGAGAAAGTGTATGGGGAAACCTTGGAGGAAGATCCTGGGGAGATACATAGACTAGCAAGAGTGATGGGAAAGATTCCCAGATGTGACTGGTGAAGGTCCAGGATATTGGGGCGGAGGGTAGCACCTAGGTAGGCACAGGAACAGGTGTACAGCGGAGGGGAGGACAGAGGAAATAACTCGGAGTGGGGATGACAGTGGAAGATGAAGAGTCTGAGTGAAGTCTGGTCATAGAACCAAGCAAGGGGGTCACGTTAGGAGCAATGACAGCCTTTCTAGATGAGGAGGGATGAGAACGAGGGCCAGAATACAGGTGTGAGGTGGGTTCTCACAGGTGTGTGCTAGGAGTGAAGCCGAAAAAGGATAGGGGCTATGGTGAGTTGTAACACTAGTGGTTTAAATAAGGTACCCTACTGTACACAGACTGAGTTGAGATAGGTAAGTATAGGGCTGAGGGGAAAGGGTGTGTGCAAAGTGTCCAAGTGGGGGTACTACAGCAAGGGCATGGGCGGAATGGAAGTGGAGGCAGTAGTTGGAGATGAAACACAGGAATGAAAGAAGGCACTGCCCAGGGCAGAGGGGAAGGGTTTGGAGCAGAATCTGGGCAAGGCTGTGTGACTTTAGTGTTTAAGTAAAATAAAAGGCACCGACTGAGACTGTTACAACTCGCCTAGCCCCTATCCCTTTTTCGGCTTAGCCCCTGTCTCACACCTGTGAGAACCGTCCGTACACTTGTACCTCGCCCCTCATCCTCGTCCCTCCTCGCCTAGGGAGGCCGTCACTGTCTCTAACGTGACCCCTTGCTTGGTCTTATGACTAGACATCACTCGGACTCATCATCATCCGCCCTCATCCCCACTCCGAGTTACCTCCTCTGTCCTACCCTCCGCCATAGATCCGTTCCCATGCCTATCCAGGAACGCCCTACCTCCCCGTCACCTTGGACCTTCACCGGTCACATCTGGGGATCTTCCCCATCACTGTCCTTCGTCCTCGTATCTGCCCAGGATCTCCCCCTGGCGCCCTCGTACGCTTTCTCCTTCTTCTTGTTCACCTTGCTACTCTTCATTTACCTTACCACCGGTGCTATCTGCACACCTTTGCCCTAGTCATGCGTCCACCGACGTCATGCTGTAGTATTTCCCTTCACCCTGCTTATGTGGCCCCCACCCTCGCTTACTTCACACCTGGCACTTTAGCTTGCGCGTCCTTTTGACGTCCCTGCCCTTTGCCCACACCCTTGGCCCACATTCAGGCTCCTCTTCATTTGTATACTTATATACCGGACCTTTAGTACACTTATTCCCTATCTTGATCTTACCTGGTACCTCCCTTGTACCTTGTACCTATGGACTTCCCCTAGCATTGTAGCACCTGTACTTCGCACCTTGCCCAATGTCCATCCCTTCGATGATCTTCTACTGTTGTCTGGCGCCCCCGTCAGGACTTCCTCGACTAGAAGATCCCACCAGGTCTACGTTGCCAGCTACCCGGTTGGAACGTAACAGAGACTGGTGATAAGTCATGGAAGTAAGCTGAGTCACGAAAGGAAGTGGCATGGACATGGGTGACAGCAAGAGGGAGAGAGGAGGCAAGTGTTACAACTCGCCTAACCCCTGTCCCTTTTTCGGCTTAGCCCTTGTTTCACACCTGTGAGAACCACCCTCACACCTGTACCTTGCCCCTCATCCTTGTCCCTCCTCGCCTAAGGAGGCCGTCATTGTTCCTAATGTGACCCCCTTGCTTGGTCTTACAACTAGACACTACTCGGATCCTTTGTCTTCCACCCTCACCCCTACTCTGAGTTACCTCCTCCATCCTACCCTCTGCCATAGACCCGTTCCCATGCCTATCCAGGAATGCCCTACTTTCCCATCACCTTGGACCTTTACTGGTCACATCTGGGGATCTTCCCCACCACTGTCTTTTGTCCTCATATCTGCCCAGGATCTTTCCTGGCCTCCTCGTACGCCTTCCCCTGTTTCCTATTCACCTTGACGCTTTTCATTTATCTTACCATTGGCGCTATCTATGTGCACCCTCTGCCCCAGTCATGTGTTTTACCGACATCATGCTGTAGTTTGCCCTTCTCACCTACTTATTGTTACGTTCCAACCGGATAGCTGGCAACGTAGACCTGGTAGGATCTTCTAGTCGAGGAAGTCCTGACGGGGGCGCCAGACAACAGTAGAAGATCATCGAGAGAATGGACATTGGGCAAGATGCGAAGTACGGGTGCTACAACGCTAGGGGAAGTCCATAGGTACAGGGTACAAGGGGGGGATGTACCAGGTAAGATCAAGATGAGGAATAAGTGTACTAGGTGTCCGGTATATAAGTATGCGAATCAAGAGGAGCCCGAATGTGGGCCAAGGGTGTGGGCAAAGGGCAGGGACGTCAGAAGGACGCGCAAGCTAAAGTGCCAGGTGTGAAATGAGCGAGGGTAGGGGCCGCGTAAGCAGGGCGAAGGGAAGAACTACAGCATGACGTCGGTAGGACGCATGACTAGGGCGAAAGGGTGTGCCGAAGGCACCAACGGTAAGGTAAATGAAGAAAGTCAAGGTGAATAAGAACAAGGAAAAGCGTACGAGGGTGCCAGGGGAAGATCCTGGGCAGATACATAGATGAACGATGGTGATGGGGAAGATCCCCAGATGTGACCGGTGAGGGTCCAAGATGACGGGAGAGTAGGGCGTTCCAGGATAGGCACGGGAACGGATCTATGGTGGAGAGTAGGACGGAGGAGGTAACTCGGAGTAGGGTGAGGATGGGAGACGAAGGGTCTGAGTGAAGTCTAGTGTTACAACTCGTCCTAACCCCTATCCCTTTTTCGGCTTCACCCCTGTCTCACACCTGTGAGAACCGTCTGTACACCTGCACCCCACCCCTAGTCCTCGTCCCTCCTCGCCTAAGGAGGTCGTCAT